>CALNXI010001356.1:45793-105793 GCA_942486025.1 Porites evermanni | reverse complement strand
GCTAAAATTTCAATGCTATCACATCTAATTAATTTGTTACACAATGACAGTTCTCACGAAACAGCCGTGGACTATAAAAAGGCATTATGAAACCAAGGGAAAAAAATATATATATATAAAATTTGGGAAAATTCCAAAGCTTGCTTGCAGATGCGTCTTATGATTGACAGACTCTTGGGAGCATCCTTTTTTACCCAAAATAAGTGAGAAACGGGCTCGTAAGTCCTCAATATCCTACCGAAAAATATTGATTTCCATTATCTGTAACTCCTCCGATTACGATGTCCGCTCCAATCATTTGCCCTCGGCCGGTTGAAATGCCAAAACCAACCCATCCAGTAGTTTGTGCTTCCACTGCGAAAGAAATCGATCTTGCATTCCAGTCCACACTCCAGTACAATGTTAGTTTCTCAGCTTCGTCCAAAGCCGCTGAGTTCGTAAACTCTGAGGAAAGATCTCCCTTTGTAATCGCCGCCTGGAAAGATCCTAAAGAAGCATACATCAGGATAGCAAAGTAGAACTTCATGTTTATGACTGTTATAGTTGGGATGTGGTTCTTGAAACTATCGGTGTCTTTTCCGGAGCTGTCAATTTAATGAGCGCTCAGCAGTTATAATCACGAAAATAACGATTCTAGATATCTATAACACGTAATTGCCAAAAATAGCTCTGTCGTTAAAGAATCCCGGTGAGGCTCGACTTGCTTTCTACTCTTGTCTACTCAAAATTTCATACGTTTTCATTTTAGTGAAATATTCTGGTGTATTTTAGTGTGCCCTTTTTGTTTTTTTTTACTTTTAAGCTGCGGGGGGGCTCTGTTCTCTATGTGGAAAACTTGCCAGCTGCTTCGGATGTCAATCTTTATCGGTAACCATGACACTGTTAGACTCTAAATATTGTTAGCAATGCATGGGCAGGTGTGAAAAGATAATCCTTTATAGGTTTCCTAAAGGTCCGTCCCTCAAGGCATGGATAATAGAAAGACCGGCTATTATCCATGCTTAGCGATTTAATTAGCCTGCGTAGCAAGCGGTTCCGCGCAAGTTCGTAAAGAAAACTGGAACGAGAGCAAAAAAAGGAATGAAGGGGGAGGGGGAGGGGAGTGAAATTTCGCGCTATAACTCGACTGGAAACGCTTGCTACGCAGGCTACGATTTAATATATCTTCATGCTTGCAGAACGACATACAAGATGGGTAACCTGTGCCACAGCCTCGACACAACAACATTACAACCCAGTCCACTTTCGGTCTAGTTCGCAGTTGTGTAATCATGGAGGGTCTCGAAGAATTAGGAAAGAGCATTGAGGAAAAGAAATTTTGCAAACCAACTTCGTGGCTGGTGTGCAATTCAAATGGATGTTTTCGGCCTGGTTGCGTGTAAGTCTCCTAGGTGACTGCTGACGGATTTCAGTGTTTTGCATTTTCTGGGTGCTCGGAAGCGGGCAATTAACTTAAGGCTAAGTTTTGCTAAACACTGTTTTCCTTGACTAATGATTCCATCATATACGTCCTAATTTTGAACAACAAGTACTGGGAATTTTGTACCCTTTACCTGCTGCTCATAAGCTCCTTTTTACGATTTATTCGGTTTTTACAGTGTATTGCATGTTGTAAACATGCGTTGTAAACATGCTCTGAGCCGGCCTCTGTAGCCTTCAGGCTTTGGAGTTAATTAAACCAGTTGGCTACAAGAAGCTCCGAATCTTGCAATTCATCTTGCAATTTTCACAGTACTCTATCACTATTAGAACAACCAAAGTTATTGTATATTACCTGCATTAAAAAATGTGAATCAAGTAAGTCCTACAGAGTATACGTACATATTGGCATGGCACTCAATGAATTATTTATCAAATCCCTTTATTAATCCAGAGGGAGGTAATAAAAGTACACAGATCTAAACATTGTGTGATGTCTCTTGACAAAACGCTGCAAATAAGGTTCTGATAACTCCGATCCTTTGTTTGATTTTCTGTTCCTTTACAAGTGCACATTCTGTTATTAAACTAAGTTCTAATAGGTCCTACAATAAGTTATAAAAAAAATACAAAAATGACATTATTAATCTAACTTGTAATTCATATTTTTAAGGCCAGGAGGAACGCGGAAAAGATCACTGAATGCACCTCACCCGGTTCCAATCTTTGGGAGAAAAGGCCACTTGTTGGGAGATGAAACATATTCCAGGTTGGTAATTTCCAACAAACTCATGGCATACTCCATTGATTGTATGCTGGAACAAGAATAATTGAAATTAACTCTAGAAATCACTTGTTTTGGCATTTATTGCATTGCAATATCTAGAAATCTGCTTGAAAGAAAATATTCTGATGAATGTAGTGTTCCCGTGGCCCTAGGAACACAGTAAAAGAGATTTGTCACCGACCTTTTCCTTATTCTTATTCTGGAATACGACATACACTGTATCAAAGGTGTCCTTAATATGCAAGGGATCAGATCAAGATCCTGAACATACAATAATATTGTTTGTTCTAAATATACGAACGTGTACATGTGACAGGGCCAGTTTACACAAGCAATCCCATCCTGTGATAAGTTTCAATTCCAAGATTCATCTAGGTATCTGAATGGTTACTTTCCTTTTTCTTCCCTTTCTGGAAATCGCATTGTACAGATCAGACATAGTTTTCATAAAATAAATATGTGCACAAATGTCACTCACAGCAAGTCAAAATTTAATGTAGTGAGGCACAGAAAATTGTCAACTGCTTCAAGAAGGAAAGATATATTGTGTTTTCATGGGTTTTTCATCGCTGGATGAACTGTCATCACATGCTGAAGATAAGGATGAAATCATGTACAGCTGTAGAGACTAATTTGCTTTAGTCAAGGATCATGTAATTAAGAAGCAAATAACCTGCAGACATTGAAACCAAACCACTCCAAGAATGGGATTGCTCATACAAACAGGGCCTTAAAAGAAGGTGTTGGAAGGTTCTTGGGAAAGTGTACAGTTTGCAATTGCAGCACAAAATAAGCCTCATGCATGGCAAGCACATACAAAATACAGGGCATGAGATAAAATAATGAAGCGCCTGAAAGGTGACAGGTTGTATGCCATAGAGCTATATGAAACAATACTGAAACCTACTGCAGTGTTCTTACTAGGATTTTGTACACTAGGGTCCACAGTACCCACAGAGAAGCTAACAGGAGGTCATGAGGGAGAAAAACGGGTCACAATTTTTTAGACACGGTTAACTCAATGTTTTCACAGGTCTGAGTGTTAGATAACGATGGATGTTTTCTAAAGGAGCCATAACCAATTAATTTTTAAGGAAATGTACGTATGTGTACGCACATTTTGTAACAGGGTTTTTGCTGCAATGCTGCGGTCTGGTAAGAACACTGCTACTGTGACCCTAACATTCATTTCATTTTATTGAGAAATATCCCTGCAGCCTTCAGAACCCTTCTTCCTTCCTCTATACAGCATCTTCCTTCATTAGTACATGTACCTTAAGTTGCAGTGATAAATGCGTAAATTAAAAGCAGCTTTGCAACTTTGATGGCAAAAAAATTTTATGAAAAAAGATAATCTATCTCCAGTATCAGTTATAATATGTTTTTGCTAGAGAGATCATTGAGGTACTCGTCTTTGCATGGATGTCCTCCTATTGATTATAAATTTTCAGTTAGGGAGCCCAATATTGGCAAAAAAACACATTTAAATGGCATGGTTTCTGGTACTAATCAGATATTGAAAACGTGGTTTCATAAAATTGACAATTTTGTCTGCTTTTATTCTTGGTGGTTTGTATAGTCTGTAACTAAAGGAATTTATTAAAATACTACTGTGTTTTCATCAATACCATTTTTTTTAAAATTTAGTTTGATACTACAATAATTTGACTTTAACCTACTGTATTTCTAAAACAAGAAACATGTTTGACTAAGACTTTATTATGTAATTATTATTGGTAAATCATCTTCATTATGCAAGTATCTGTACATATGTTAAATTATCCTTTCAATGATGAAGATTATTATTTTTAGTTTCATAGTGAAATTCAATCACCTTACATTTTCTTACATGTTGTAGACATAAACTTTGTAACATTCATTTAATCTGTGTCAAAGGATTTTTTTGCAACTCTTTTCTATCAATTATCAGATTTTACATTGTAAATTCAAATTAGTTTTGGAAAAGGTAGGTCGTTATATTTGTTGTGATGTAGTTGTATAACTCTTGATCCAATTCCCTTTTGTTAAGAGATTGATCAGAGAGAAGTGAGTTGTTGTACATGTAGTCCTTAAGGCTTCTTCCAGGGTTGTCACTAAGATTTCAAGTTGCCGGGTAAATATAACAAGGAGGCGGGGAATCAAATGGCTAGGGATTTCTTTTGGTTCTTTTTTCTTCTATTTTCCAATGAAAGTAGCCGGGGGCCACTCTCTTAGTAGCCGGGGAAAATCCCCAGCCCCCGGCTCTTAATGACAACCCTGCTTCTTCTCTTGTAAAATATAACTGTTGTAACTGTAGTTGTTTGGATTCAATAAGGTAGTGATGTGCCTTGATGAAACTGTAAATATTGTTTTCTTCAAAGAAAAAGATGTCAACTTAAGTCTCGCAGATCACATGATTTGTTTTGATCCAATTTCAACGGAACAGAAAATGATACCAACAACAAGCAATAGACCCTGGGTTATGGTGAGGTATGCTTGACATAATTTTTCAGCAAATTGAGACAATATAATTATTTCTGTTGCATGATTGATTGTAAAAATTATTGTTTGTAGTTGCTTGTTTGTTTGTTTGTGGAAGGACTGGAAGGAAGTTGGGAATTGTTAAATTCCTTGCCCATCCATATTACTTACAACATCAGCATTGTTGGACGTGAAAGACTTGAGCACAAGTTTAGAAAAACGAGTACGTTGTAATAATTTCTAAGCTAAGTGCAAACGGACGCAACAACTCCCAACATTGATGGCCCAACAATTTTGGGAGTGTTGCGAGGGTTTGCACGTAGCTAAAAGTTTGACCGGTTTCAAACTTTGCACAACAACTCTCAACAACCAGCAGCAATATGCAACACGGTGTGCAAACGGACGGAACATCTAACATTTAACAATGCTGGGAGTTGCTGACCAACAATGTAGCGTCCGTTTGCACGGGGCTTTAAAATACTTTATGCGTCATTCAAACTACTAAAATCTTCAGTTTGCGGTGTTGGCTTCAACTTGTGTTGGTTAAAGGTAAAGAAAGATGTGTACGGTATCTCGCTTTCTTGGTTGGTACTATCTTTAGTATTTTCACATGTTTATCATGACTCTTTGATTAAGCCAAATGATTGGGGTTTGGTTTCAATTAAGACAAAATAACTCTGTTGAGAAACGAGCTTACTACAGGTGTATTTATCTTGCATGGTGAACAAATTATACAAATAACGTCTCTCAATGTTAAACGTGGAGAATTTGCAACACAAAATTTGTCCGCTCCTTAATTTTAAAAAGATGTCTGTATAGCTGAAATACTCCTTGATCTGTTCTTTGCGCAAATTTAAATCAAATTGCTTTTACTGCAAGGTTGAGAGCTTTTACACATTACGAGCAAATGGGGTACGATCCGTGGTGATTCGCAAGAACCAGTATTCGAGCTACTAGGGTAAATTCTGATCAAGGGAAACAAGATTTAGTTCGAATTAGTTGGGGATTAGACTAATATCCGAGTTCTAGTTAACCGAGTAAAAATGGCTGAAAAGTGGAGTCAATTCCAAGTACTCGTTAAGTTCGTGCTTCGGACTGTTGGGAACAGGCTCGCATTATGCCTAATTATGCTACATTGCATAATACAAAACATTATTTGTTTCAATTCTTATTGATTTTGATTTTAAGCTACGAATGGCACGTTTTTTACGTTTGAAATTTAGATTTTTTATCTTTGTGGCGATCATCTCCTTAATGTCAATCTGCTTTATTTACCTCCACCTTTATAATCTCAGGAGACATCTAATGTATACACAGAAAATATAGCCTAAACAAAAACGGGGTTTTCCTTCTTTGGGGGGGAGGGGGGGGTGGCTACACGTAGGCTAATAAAATGAGTTATTCATTCGTTCTTTCTTTCGTTCGCTCGTTCAATCATTCAATCATTCATTCAGTCAGTCAGTCAGTCAGTTTTTGGCTTTCACTTGTCCTTTACAATTCCACAAGCTTACCTTTTAAGTATGAAATATTTATCGGGTACAAAATTTATTGTCGTCCAGTTACATTGTAAGTAATGGCGTTGGAGCCCCTGACATTCACTCTCTTCAGTATGAGGCGAATTTGATATTGCACGTTAAATAAATCTCAAGGAATTCAAGATCGTTACTCATTTTTTTAGTTGTATTGTTAATTCACTGATTGTCGGCGTTTGAGAACTGACAATGAGCTCGCTCAACCGAAGAGCCATTTTCACGTACTGCCACTCGGCTCACAGGGGGCGCTCACGTCAATCGCACGGACACGAATAAGTTGGTCATCACGTCGACCGTATCGAGTCCGTTACCACTGTCAGGGAGTCCGACGGGCAGAACGCCCTACGTCAATTTGTTCTTTGCATGAGACAAGTTTGTTTAATCTTGATTGTTTTGAAGAGAAATTTTTTAAACAACATTAACAATATTGATGTCATTATATGTTACGTGTAAGTGAACCAGTGATATCGGCCTCGCCCTGTGGGACTTCATGGTTCATATTGATTAAGATCGCATCACTCTGTTGTTTTAGATCCGAAGGAGCGTATGTTGGCAACTTTAGGCGCTAGATCGTTTTGCGCTCCCGCCCATACATGTACACTGTAGAAAAGCTTTCTCGCGCATATCCGTGATATCGGATCACTGTGTGCTTCTAAGAGACAAGTCAAGACATAACTTTTTAGATTAGCTTTTACGTAGTTTTAACTAGATTTTATTTTATATTATTTATGTATTTTTATCAGCATTTTTACTTTTTATCTGTTTTATGTATCATAGATTCATTTTAAATTTTAATTAGTATGACTGTGAAGCGCTTTTGATCATTTATATGTTAAAAGGCGCTATAGTAAATTTATAAATTATTAGTATTAGTATTAGTATTAGTATTAGTATTAGTATTAGTATTAGTATTAGTATTAGTATTAGTATTAGCATTAGTATTAGAACAATACGAACAACAACAACAAATGTAGATCAGAAAACTTGATGAAGCCGCTTCTCACTTATTATCTGCGAAATTCTTCTACCTGGAGTGTTGAGCTGTGAACTGACTAAATCCCCCGCTGCCATTTCGACACCTGTGAATTCCGTTCTTCTTTTTTACCCGTATTAGACATCTGTCTTGAGCCAGCCAATTAAAGACAAGATTGAGAATCCTTTCCATGAACAGAGGCAAAAGCGGCTACGATCACACATAGCTTGTCCACATTAAATACTCATAAAGAAATGTTCTCTTGTATGCAAGGTGACAATCAACGTTTCTTTGAGGATGCGTTTGGATCAGCGTCAATCAAATTTTAAATAGACTCTTTGAATCGATGTTCTATTGTTAGACTAAAAACAGTTTTTATTACCTGTGGTTAATATTGATTTTTTTGAGGGCGTGAATCTCTCCAGTGGACTTCTCGCAACAAAAGTGATCAGGAATCAAGACAGACAATCTCTCAAGTTAGTTTTTTGCCCAGTAATTCCTGTTCCAACTGTGCGTCCGCAAGATGAATAATTATGCAGACGTCATCAGAACTTGCCCAAGTTGTCTAATTTGTATTTTTTCAATTGAAATCAATGAAGATCACGAATTTATTCTCAATTTGCATGATTAACGTGCATACCTCAGTTCAAGTAGAGATTTTTTTTATATATAATATAATCTAGTGGTAAGAAGTAACTGTGAAAATAAACTCATACTGACGAATTTTAGTCCACTTGAAACGCGGAAGGAAAGAAAATGAAAGTAGTCTGGAGAAACTTCCTATTAGATGTTCACTCAACTTCACAGTTGAATGATCATTTGAAAATAATGCGTGCGGTTAATGTTTGTATATGTTAAGGTTTGTTTCGAGTTAATCATGCAATTCTGACCGAGCAGGCCAAACAATTCTTGAATTTAAAGGTAATGCCGGTAGGAGAAATGTCTGCTGGAATCTTATCATCCCAATACTGATCAAGATTGGGTGAAGGCACCTGGCCTCCGTCATATCCGCCATCATTTTGGCCCTTTTATGCAACCGATTTTTTTTTAACCTTTGTCAAAGCGAGGCAAGCGGAATTCGAGCTTTTGTCGTGAGCAGTTGAGTCTCCCTCAGTGCAAAAGTGTTATGCATCGCACTGCTAATCTGATACCACTGATCGCGCCGTGAACGTTTATTTCTCATTTATGGGTTCACCTTCGAACTTTTGCTGTCTGCTGCCTTCTTTTCGCAAGAAAAATTCTGGAATCAGGTGTTGGAGGAGACACGTCAATTCCGACTTTAAATCATGGAACTGTGAGCATTCTGGTATTAAATCCAATGGATTTTTAGGGTTAAGCTCGCGAGATATGAAACATCAAAGGTCTGAGGAGACACGCACTCATTGGTAAATACATTTTTATTATTTCATCTTTTATAGTTGTACAGTCGAATCCCGCTTTATGGACACCCGCTTAATACGGACACCTTATTGTTACGGACAGTTTGCTTTGTCCCTGGGGAAAGAAACTCCATTCATTTTCTCTTAATACGGACACCCCCTTAATATGGACACTTTCTATCCTCGGGCCCCCTTAATGTCCGTATTAACGGAGTTTGACTGTAGTTAACATCAACTCAAGCACTAATATAACTATGACAGAAAATAATGGAAGTGGAGTTATGTGCAATATACGCTTGTAGCCATCGCGTTTGTTCCGACTGAAATTTATTGATTTTAAGCTTAAAAGCAATAAAATATACCAACGGGCAAATACGAAGGCTTTATACCCATGTTCATCTGCGTTTACCCTTACATTTCTTGCTTTAGTTGAGGCTTGCTCAGAAGTCACTGTTCCAGTTTCTGATTCGCACTAATTAAAATACTCAAAGTTAATAAATTAAGGGATATCGTGACAGAAAAATAAATAAATAAATAATAATAGTGATGATAATAATAAAATAAACGACAGTCAACTTTTTTATTTCGTCTTGCGCCGGCCGTAAGATATGTATGCCAGAGCTTTTTAGGTATGTTAGGTTTAATGTGTATTTAATTAGTGCTACGAGAGACTTTGTGTATGCGATTTCTTTTATTTAGACTGCTGTCACTATTGTTTTGTGGTCGACTATTTATTAACAACCAAGCCTGAGTGCCCAATATTATCCTTTGTTCTCTTTTCAACTCGTTCAAACGTAATTTCAAGTATCACGCACAAGACAGTATAGTTTAGTGAAGTTCTCAATATAGCCTGTCAGCCATGTCTACGTACGTCAATTGCTGCTTCCTTTTCCGCGCAAACTAACTAATTATACAAAAAAAAACCGATACTTCTCCCCGCAGACTTGTACATTCACATGAATTGAAATTCGTACAATTACATGTCATGGGAAAAATGAAAAAGTGAGAACATTTTTGTGGCATTTTATAGACATTAACCCAAGAAAAAAGGTTCCTCGTTAATGTAAGAACTAGTTACCACTCACGAGTGACGTAAATCAATAGTGCCTAGAATCAAAGCATCACAACAAAGAAACCCCCTCAGCAGGTTTTACATCACCGAGGTAAACCCGGGAAATGCGTTTCTAAATTACTTTCGTGTTGAATATCACCATCCAATAAGTGCTACTTACTTACAGTGAATGCAAAACGTCTTTCACATGGCACTTCTTTTAATCGTGAAGGGAATGGTTGACGTTTGAGTTTATTATCCTAAATGTTTGTCAGCACTACAAGTTCTATTTTCTAATCACTTTGGTTGCACTCGTGTCTGCTGTTCGTTGTTTTATAACTGAAATCAGACTGTTAATCGGAGACTGAGACAGGAGGAGATTATGCTGGCTTCATTTTCACGAAACAAACATTTTGTTTTTATTGTACGTTGTAAACCGCGTAGTCGAAAGAATGAAAACGCATTATAGCGGGGTTATATTCTTTCTGAGGTGAAAATAGCACATGAATTCTTAAAGTCGAATAACAGGCGTTCTGTATCAGAGCGCGAAACTGAAAACAGCCGCAAACCCGGGGGAACCACACAATGTGTATGTGTATCCGTTAGTAAGTTTTTAGTAAATGCATTAGATTTACCGTTTGCTTCGTCTTAAGTGTTATATTACTAAATATGTAGGTTGATCAATGCTAGATAGACGCTGTATTACCTTATATATGGTTAATTGTCGATCTTTTGCCTTAGAAGTGGTATTTTGAGCGAGTTTGAAGGATTTTGAGTTCGCTGTTAACAGCGACAGTTTACCGCAAGTGAGCTAATACAGTGTTTTTTTTAGCATTGATCTATGTGCATATTTAGCGATTTATGACTACAAGTGAAGCAAACAGTAAATCTAAATCATTTACTATAAAATACTAATGGTTACACATACAGATTTTATGGGCCCCCTGTGCCACGACAGCAAGACACGTGGCAAGTGGTGACTGACTAAATGACGTCTGTGTTTTATTTTGGTTAAACTTGCCCTAAGCCTACGCAGCCGGCGCTTGATAAAGGCGGGAAAACTGGTCGCACGAGAATTTTGAAGGGCTACCTATGCCAGCTTGATTCTTGCGCAATATAAAACAACAACAACAACAGTTTATTCAATTATCAAATAATTTAAGACTATGTTAACCAAAATTAGTGGAGCTATTCTAGGTTTGCAACAATACAGTAATTGTCTTCTATAAAGTCGGCAAAATAACGGTAAGTAAAGAGAAAGGGAAAAATAAAATGAATATCCGGTGGCAATTGTTATTAGTTACCATTGGGAAAACAAAATTTAAATGATAAAAAAGTCGCCAAATTGAAAATTCTTAAATAGGTTGTTACCTGACCATTTCAATGCAGTGATGCGTGAATGGATAATTTTTATGTCCACTGCAAGCCTTCTTTGAGGTGCTTCAGTTTTTTTAATTTTCTGTCTGCAATTCTAACGATCCGCTGTGATGCAGTCTTATTCGTAATACCGTGGCGGTGGTTTCTTTGGTAGAGGAATTCTGCAATCCATGATGAAGCTGTAAGGGATAATCGACATAATAGAATTCTGTTAGCCATAGTTGTGCTACTCAGCGAGTCAATATGATCCGTAATTTTGTGTTGTTAGGTATCACACTCGGAAAAATTTGGATGTCGCTTTAAACGGTCTTCGCAGCAGGCCGCTTAGCCTGGTGGTGTGAATACATTGAGGATAACACCATTCTTACTATTGTTCATGAAAAGTATGACTTTGTTGCTGCCCTATAAATTCTCTTATTCTCTAATCAGTTGACTTTCTTTTTTCATTAGCTATGCAGATCCCTCAGATCACTTTCTGGACTGGGAGAAGCAACCTTTTAATGTGTTAGTAATAAAAAAAGTTATGGACTCTGAAGTAACCAGATGCTTTAAAGAACTCACTAAATGGCTAATTGAGGTAAGTCTATGATCTCCCTCCTTATTGACCTTCAGCATACACGAATATACAGTCAGTAATCGTGGTGTTTTAAGCAATCTGATTGGTTTGCTATCTCCAGTAGCCTGCTCACAGACCCTCTATTTTCTCTTCAAAGTCCGTCCAGCGCGTGTGATAAAATATAAATCGCCTCGCGCTCGCGCTCGCCGATAGCCTGCGTAGCAGGCGCTTGGAATTAGTGGGCACAAGAAAAAGTGGGCGCGCGAGAAGGAGACTCGCGTGTCTCCCTCGCGCGCGCCCGTTCTCTCTTTCGCC
Organism: Porites evermanni; assembly: GCA_942486025.1. Lineage (NCBI taxonomy): Eukaryota > Metazoa > Cnidaria > Anthozoa > Scleractinia > Poritidae > Porites > Porites evermanni. The sequence goes on along the minus strand of CALNXI010001356.1, from coordinate 93,944 downwards.
CACTACTTTCAAGCGCCTGCTACGCAGGCTAGCTCGCCCATGTTTTCCAAAAGAACGAAAAGAAAAATAAAACAACGTCTGTGTACAGGCTATATCTCCAGATATTGAGCAACCATCTGTGGCTGGAGTTGCAGATGGTGCGATTATTAACTGACATACGGCACAGTTGAACCTCTACACCTCGATCGGCCACCTTGGGGCAGAAGAAAGCGGCCGTGGTAGAGAGGTTTAAACAAGATTTTTACCAACAACAAGAACAACAACAACTTTATTGACTTTATCTTCGACATGAAGATTTCAGTACCAAAACAATGACAAATGAAAAAAGTAAAATAAAAGTTAAGTAAGAAAGAAAGGAACAATTGAATATTATCATAAAAAGAAAAATTACTTGGCTATGTACGGCTTCTACGCTACTCGTGTGGTCAGAAAATTTAATTAAAGTTCGGATGCATAACAATTTAGAATATTTTCAGTATAAGAGGCACTGAGATTTATGATGTTTTCATCGCACATAGACATGATATATAAAAATAGTGCCTTGCAAGACATATTCGTAAAATTACTGTTTATCGAGTATAGGCTCTCCAAGAAGATACCCCAGGCCCTTATATGAGAAAGTGATGAATGGGTGCATTTCAACAAATAGTGGAATTCATCACCAGTTTCGGATCTATTACAAAGGGGGCAAAGCCTCTCAACTCCGGGTATCCTTTTGTAGCGCCCAGATTCGATAGGTAGCAAGAGTCAGTGTATGGAATGTCCGCCAAAAACGGTGGCCGTTGTAGAGAGGCGGCCGTTAGTGGAGGTTCGGCTGTATTGAAAAAAAAAGGTTCAATGAACTATAGCCACACCACGACACCTTTTTTTTAACAAATAACAGAGTTTCCGCAAAACCAAGAAACGACAAGTCATTCAGCAACCATCCGTTGCTGGAGTTGCCAATGGTGCGATCGTCATCTGATATAATACAAAAGTTTTAAAAATCCACTAAACTATAGCCTCATCACGACGCTTTTGTTTACACTAACAATAGACTTTCCAAGAAAGTGAACATGATCCTCGTATTAAAATGAACCACCTAGAAGAACCTGAAAAAGAAACTGAAAGATTTAGGCATTAGGGAATGGAACCCTGGCCTTTGCGATGACTGGGCTAATCAAGCCAACTGGAGAGCAGGCCATTGAAAACATAAAAGTGCACATGATCCTCGCAGTACAATGAACAACCTCAACGAGGATCATGTTAACTTTCATGTCTTCATCCATAGTTCATCAAAATGTAATTTATTTCACATAGACTTTCCGCCAAGGCAGGTTCGGACCGGATCATTTCATTTACATACTTACCAGACAATAGTTCCCAACCTTTTCCCTAATTGTAAATGAGTCTATCCGGTCCGAGTTTTGTACCTGCCCTCTCCGCCACACCAAGAAACGACCAGTTACGGCAAAGACTTTATTAAATAGCAAAGACAACATGGCAATAGTGAGGACAACACACCGAATTGACCAACGATACGGCGGGAAATTCAGCACCGGAAGTTGCGGTCGGTCTTTTCGCTAGCTTTCGGGTTCACATTTGACTTCGCGAACTATATTTCTTCATCATCCTAATTAATGTCCTCTCTGACTTCCTTATATCCCCATTCTTTCCAGTCAGTATTACATGAAAATAGTCAGTATTTCATGAAAATTGTTTTGTCATGAAAATAGTTTGGTCAAATGTGGTTGATCAAATTATTTATGCAGTTATTTATATATTATTTCTTCATTTATCACAGGAGAAAAGAATGATGATTTTTGCTGAAGCAACAGCCGTTGAAGACCCCTTAGTTTCACAGGACGAAAAATTTTCAGCTGTCAGATCAAAACTTTGTATTTTCAAAGAAGGTGAATTATAATTACTAGTACTTGTGATAAGGTTGTAATCAAACAGATAACGCGGAATATCAGTTTCCCGTGGTTAAGTTGAGCTATTTGGTAGATTCATTATTCTACAGCGCCATTTTCGATTAAAAAAAATTAGCGAGTAAAACAAAATGGCTTTGGGCGCGAAATGAAGGAATATAAAGAACCTAAACCCTACAATCTTCCATTTGAATAGACGACCCACTAAAAGGTTTTAGGTTCTCATAGCGCAATGCCAATAGTATTTGCCCAGTACGCTTTTACCGCGTAATAAAGAAAAAGTGTTGTAAAAAAAGATTTGTTGAGTTATACTGAGAAATGCTTCTGGCTGTTACTTGTGTGTGAAATTTGCAGTGCTGTTTCTTCCTGAAACTCCTACTCTTTTGATTCCTTCAAGGTGACCAGCTTGATGACAAAATCGACTTCATCGTTTGTATGGGAGGTGACGGCACACTTTTACACGCCTCCTCATTATTTCAGGTAAGAAAAGTTAATAGGGAGTTTAAGCAACGACTTTTTTGAGCAACGCTCGTCAACCGGAAGTGGACTTTTTACACTCTTCGGCCGTGAGTTTCTGCAAATTCTTGAGGAAATCGTCTCTTTAAGAGTAAGGACACTTAGAAATACAAATTTGTTATTGTCAAGTCATATCAAAAGAGAAATAGGCTCACTTCCGGTAGACGTGCATCACTCAGAAACGTCGTTGCTTAAACCCCCTATTGATATGTGATCAGCTCGCATGGTGTGCACTCTCCTCACTAAATCTGAAGGAAAAGAGATTTTCCTTATTTTGCCTTCAGAGACACTGGCGTGTAGGATACCTGAGGTGGGAGATGCTAATTCATCTTAGTTCAGTGTCACAATGCGTTTTACTTTGACGAGTATTACTTGAAAGCATCGAGATTTGTTGGCTCTAAAATTTGTTAGCAGTTATTATAAAGCTGTTGGTAGTGTTACTATGCTACACAAGGGGGTGGGGGGATCAAGGAAAACCCGATGCACGTTCATATAAGGGTCGGGAGAGACGGTCGTTCACTTCTGCAAAATCCGTGCTGTTTCCCTCTTTTGCAAAGAATGTAGCTGTGACCTGTGTACAGCCGTTGCCTCCACTACCCAAGGGGTGCAGGGTGGGGGGGGGGGGTTGGGGGGCGGCTGTACTCGTGCTATTGTAGCTATCACCTTAGGGTCATGTGTCAGAGCTTTTTTTCTGATACACTTGAAAAGAAGTATACAAGAACTCCTCATAGATATTGCTCTTCCTTGACCCGTTTGAGGTAACTCGTTATCCCTCTAATTCTCTTTCTCTCACAACAGTGTAGCTGCCCTCCTGTTATGGCATTTCATCTCGGCTCCCTAGGATTCCTGACATCCTTCAGATTTAGAGATTTCCGGGATAAAATTACCGACGTTTTAACGGGTAAGTTCAATACATGTAATAAAAATTTCAAAATATATACAAGGTACGCGAAAATTGTGTTATACAAACGATAGAGAAATCGATGAATCCCTGTTTACCCGCAATTGTTACTGTACTTCCTGACACTAAAAACAGACCTACTGTTGCGTTGTAACAGTATGGAAGTCTTCTTAGAACGTACCTTTATTCCAACTCATGACCTGTACCTTTTTTGAGATTTTTTTACATTTGGTTAAGTACACTAGGATCAAACTATGATTCCAAAGAGAGTGGGTAATAAATAGCCGTAATTCTCCCAAATTGAGAGCTTGCGCACCTCGGCCTGCTAGCCAATAAATAAATCTTGCCTTCCAACAAAAATATGCATGTTTTTTAGGTTTCCACCTGTAGTATTGTGCCGTTATTCGATAGATAAAACCGCACACAATCCACCCTCGTTCCCAGGGCCCTCTCCTGCTCGTCCTCCGGAGGACGAGTTGGAGAGGGCCTTAGGAACGAGGTAGCACACAGCCCACAATCCCTTGATTCGCTGTGATGAAGGACCAGCGCTCGAAATATCAGCTTTACGGTTTACGTTTTTACGTTTTATCGACTTGGTTAGTGAAACCAAATTTTGCGTCTTATTACTTTTGGATGCTCTACCCCATTTGTTTCGTCGTTATAGGCGAATCGCACTTGCCGCTATTTATGAGACTAACATTTCTTGATTAGAGGACTGAGACAAAGGTTTCCTTGTTTGAAGCCGTTGGGGACTTTGAAATTAGCTAGATTTGTCGATCAGCACTGCGACGGAGCTCTGTATATATCCGCTTGTAAAACGCCATTTGCCTTCTGCTAACTACGTGTGTTGCACATTTTGTAGGTCATGCTGGCTTAACGTTAAGGAGTAGACTACAGTGTGACTTTACCAAGCGTGACAAGGAAGATGAGGCCAAAACCGGGAAGTCACGCTACTTGGTGGGTTTTAGTGACGAACAAAGTTGGCATCTTAAATTACTTCCCCTCTTTCCCTAGCCTGCGTCGCAGACGTAATTTAACCTCTGTTAGTACCTTCTGTAAGGCAGCGCCGGTATCCTTGTTCTGGGCCCACAACGGACTCAACGAATTACCGGAAATGCATTTCGAATTTCCTTCCATCTTGATTGACAAATCGACAATGGCGTTTTTAACAGGCCAATCCAAATCCTGGTACACAGGTGGTGACCCAGAACAAGGATTTCGGCACTGTTTCGCAGACGGAGTTAACCAGAGATTAATTTCGTCTTCGGCGCAGGCTACTCTTCCCCATGCTCAACCTCATACCCAGTTCTTTTCCCCTCGAGAAAGAGAGTGGCGGGAAAAGACCCTCCCACTTTCTACGGGAAGAGCCCTGGGAACGAGATTGCCCTATGTTACAGTATCTTTCCTTGCTGAGTCCTCTCCCCTGCTCTCTTGCGCCTACACCCGAACAAGTTATACCTATTGAAAGGTACTGTATGTGAAGGAGTGTGACAGTTAATTCTCGCCATAGGACGTTTCGTACAGGATCACAGAATTACAAGCGCGAATCTAGCGTATGTAAGATTTCTATTGTGGTTCAGGTCAGATACAAGTTTGTATTTGACGTTAAAGAATAAGTTTTGGTGGTCAGAAGGGGAAAATGTATCTGGGTACTGGGAAGGTGGATGCAGGGGTATGCAAGGGAGGAAACCCCTCTTCCGCCCGAAAGATGTGTCCCTGGATCATACACAGTTCAACTGATTATTTTCACCCATGAAACTGTTGGATATCTTGTTCTGTAGGTTTTGAATGAGGTGGTCGTTGACCGGGGTCCTTCGTCCTATCTTACAAACTTGGATATATATTGCAATGATCATCACGTCACATCGGTACAAGGAGACGGTAATTACTGCTATGACATTCATCCCATCTCTTTGATTCTCGCAAGTGTAACTGAGTAAGAAAGAAAGTATGGACATGTACACTTAAAAAGAAAACCGCAACACTGTTATTCGATTTCTTAAAACCGGAGCTCGTTTTGACTCCCAAATGACGGTAACAACTTTCTCCTGTCTTAGTAACATTTAAATAACGTTGTGCTCTTTAGGGTCAACCTTGTCCCAAGCGCTCTTCCCCTGCCCTGGGAAGATGGTTGCTTTAGTGTTGAATTGGTGCTAAACTGGAAAAATTTTGAATTAAGATCCCTTTTACTTTCAGAAACGACACCAAAACTGTCCGAAATCGAAGCCAGTTTTGCAATATTTTACTGAAACTCGTTGTTGGTCGCCATACGTTGTTGCAACACCCAAAGTAGCGATTTGAATTGAAACTGCTAGGCTAAGAATGAGAAAGATGTATTCATGTGTGAATAATTGAACTTCCCAAAGATGACTTAACTGTGAGGCAGGCAACATCGTGAGCTACTACTTGCGCAACTCCGGGATGTTAAGCATGCAGGCCCTTTTTAATTTGTGGCATCGAAAAATAAAAAGGCTCCTGTCTCAACCAATTGCGAGCATTTTTGTTTTCCTACAAACTTTTTTTCTTAAAACCTGATTTACCGATTTGCGTTGTTGCTACCTTCCTGAAATAGTTTATGGCTGCAGTATTCTTTATTCCTAATCTTCCTAATCTTCCCTGTAGTGGTGTTACCGTAAGTTGCGTGACGTTGCGTTACTATTTTCTTTTCTAGGGTTAATCGTATCCACACCAACTGGTAGCACAGCATATGCGGTAGCTGCTGGAGCATCAATGGTTCATCCCAGTGTGGCCGCTATCCTAGTAACCCCCGTTTGTCCCCATTCTCTCTCATTCAGACCCATCATTCTTCCTGCAGGAGTCGAATTAAAGGTAATGCCGTTCATTTCAATCTTTTTTTTTTACTTTTGAGATTGAGGTTAACTTTCATGCAACTTCATCTACTTGTATTATCAAATTCTTCTTCTAAAGCGAAATCCTTGTTCTCCAACGGGCTCTGTCCCGGTGGAAAAGGATGGAGGCTAGGGTTGGTTGGTCCCATGCCAAACCCTCAACCTGGACCAATCCAGATTGGGTGGACCTTCCACAGGTAACACTCCATTGACATGGGTCTTCAGACTCACAGGCTTCACCAGCGACTGTCCCGACTCCAGTCTGGCCTGTCACCCTCGACCAATCCAGCTTGGGTGGACCTGTCAGGGGTAACACTCCACTGGCATAGGTCTTCAGACAGACAGGCTTCACCAGGGACTGTCCCCAGTATGGCCTGTCACCCTCGACCAATCCAGCTTGGGTGGACCTGCCAGGAGTAACACTCCACTGGCATAGGTCTTCAGACACGCAGGCTTCACTGGAGACTGGCCCCAGTATAGCCTCAACCAATCCGGTATGCATGGGTGGACTTTTAGGGGTAAACCGACCGCCTAAACCCGGCAGGCATAGATCTTGAAGCACACAAGCTTCACCACCATCACCAGTCGACTTGCCCAGGGTGGACAATGAGAATTTTTCATTAACTGTCTCTTACAGATTGTACCGAGTCCTGAGAGCAGAAGTTCAGCCTGGACTTCATTTGATGGTAGAAACCGTCAAGAGCTAAAAGTGGGAGATAGGTAAGACTTTCTTATTGTTTTGGTCAATTTAGGCAGCTGTTAGAAATTAATGGTTGGCGGGCATTTGATAATCCTGCCAGTCAGAAGATATTTGCAAGATCAAAAAAGTATACGAGTAGATACAGAGGCGAATTTTATGAAGAGCCCAATCTGTCGCCTACGTACCTGGAGGTTTTATTGGCGAACGGGCAAACGAGCGGTGAAGTCGTAAGAGGAATGAATAATTTTGTGAAGCCTAGTTTTCCATCTAAGTTTATCTGATATACCAACCTTCAACTGAAGACGAAAAACTTTACAACTTTAAACACCCTGATACCTTTGCTTTGAAGGAACGCTGGTTTTGCGAAAATCATGTTATATCAAAGAATAAGTGGACAGAAAAAAAGCTAAGCATATTGTAATGTTTTTTTGTTGATGCTTATTCTTGTAGTATTCAAATTACAACGTCCATATACCCCGTGCCATGTGTAAATAGCGAGAATCAGATGGCAGATTGGTTTAAGAGTCTTGCCGAATGCCTTCACTGGAATGTTCGTCAACGACAACGCCAACTGTCAATAACAGATTGCCACGTTTAACACAGAAACACACTGAAGGAACTTCGAGCATAGAGGACTGCGGCCGGCCGGTGGCATGGAGAACGCCAGAAAACTAATCGACTAAATTCGCAAATCAACGACCCTGTGTAAATCTAGCTTAAAGTCTGAAGGTTTTGTAGTAACGGGCCACCAAACTAGTTTAACGAAACGGAGCTCTTCTTAATATTTTTTTTTGACCGACGCCTTATGTCACCCCTCTTCTATTTTGTTATTTGCCTTTCTTCTAACCTCCATCTCCGACCACTTATCCCAAATTGCTATCTAAACTGTTCACAGTCCTCTGTTTTTCCGTCAGATCGTCAAGATCCATCTTTTGCGCTACGGGCTGCCATCTTGCATGAGTGTCAAAACTTCTTAGGGGCGGGGGCGTCCACCCCCTCGGTACATTTGAAAACCAAGATGGCCGCCATTAACGGTAAGACGCGCTATATCTCGACGATCTCACGAAAAAATAGGGGACTGTGAACAGTCTAATTACTATCTCGGCATTTTTATTACTATTCGATTTAACTTTTCTATTAGGTTTATAATCAGAAGCTACTTTTGAACCTAATGAGATGGCATTTTTATCGTTCAGTACTTTAAATTTATTTTTTTGCACGAAAGCCTCAACATTGAGAATATTTTATAGAAGGATGCATGAGGACTTCCTCTCTTAAGATATTGAACCTTTTCCAAAACAAAGTGTCGAGTACTTCCAGTTTGGAAATTACTCTTCAAAATTTTCTCTCTAGTGATGAATACTGTAAGTAATAGGTATATAATAATGTACCCAAAAGTATAATGTTATCGGTGGGGTTATTTAAATAAACATAAATTAAAGGGCTGCGTTTTTTCGTATCTCAGTTTTGTACTTGTACAATACAATACATAGCACTAGCTGTTGATGGTGATATCACCATATCAGGATCTATAATTATTACTTGAGAATAAATTGTGTTTTCGAACATTTACTTAAAGTTGTTTCCATCTTTTAAATTGTTATTGGCTGTGTTGGACCATTGGGAATTAGCGCTCTATAAATATTGTATATTGTATATATTTTTCACTAGGACAATTTTAACTAGATAAAGCCGGAAAAGTCCGGAAATACAGTGAAAACACCTCGTCTTGGTTTTAGCTAGTTAAAAAATGCAAGCCGTTTTCACAAGCAAAAACAAGGGATTTTTTCGCCTTTACGAGCGGAAACTGACGCAAAGTTATACTACCTCGCGAGATGGTATAACTTGTCCTGATAAACGCCGTAGCCAATCGGGTCGCGCGTAGTTACAGATGCCTGCCAAATAATCTGGTAATAATTATTTTCCAGACTCTTACCTCTTTGTTGAGCTTGAGAAATTCAACATGGGAGAGAATTCCAACAGTTATTTCTTTCGATTTACAATCCCACCGACCCCATTGGATTCTCAATTTCTTCGGCCTGGGGCCCGTTTCTCGAAAGTCCCGGTAACTTTTCGGGCCCGAAATCAAACCTTCAAATCGAAATATAAAGAATAAGAGAGCAGGTCCTGGCTAGCAGACTACCCCATTTTGTCTGATAGTTTTATCATGTTAGATCAAAACTATTGAAACTTCGATCTTTAATGTAAACGGAGACCGCTTACCGGGCCCGTTAATTATCGGGACTTTCGAGAAACGGGCCCCTGCAGGTCCTTAAACCAGAATTGTGGTCTTGGATAAACCCACATAGTCTTGCGCTTATCCCAGTTATGGCACTGAATGTTGTTTCGTTGCTCGGGGGGGTACTCCCATACATTACCCATACGGGTATGTGCCGCCCAACGGGGTCGTGATTTTGAAGCTCCTGATATTTAGAACGGGGTATCCATTTCAGAGGCGTTTTCTAGAACGGGGTGTAAAAAATTGTGGATCACGGCTTTATCTTCTGCTTAAAGTTGTTGATGATTATCAAGAAGCATTTATTTGGTGTATAAATCGAACAAATAAATAAATATCTTTTAAAAAAACAGGGCTATTTTACTTTACAAACTTTCTAGAACGGAGTATAAAAAATTGGCCCATTTCTAGAACGGAGTATCAGTTTTAGGGCGAATTCTAGAACGGGGTATAAAAAATTGGCCTATTTCAAGAAAGGGGTATCAATTGTAGGGGATTTTTTTTTTGAACGGGGTGCCAATTTGGAGTCCCGGGCGGCACATAGCCACCCAAAAAATACCCATTTCCCCCCCCCCCCGGTTTCGTTGTTGGATTGACAGAATTAAAAGATTTCGTGGCATCTTCCTCATTTGAAAGGACATAAGCCTCATTTGCTGAATACAACTCCTTCTCCCTCGGAAAAATACAGCGCAAATAATCACAAGAGAAGTCCGGCATTACAAGCACTTCGTCCCCTTTCAATTTTTATTGTGGCGCGCTTTTAGGCCTTTCCCGATTGCGCTGAGCACCTTTTGAGCACTTTTTTGAGTTTGGAGCACTATTTTGCATTTTGAGCACCCTTAAGCACTTTTCCGCACTTTGGGCAACATTTGAGCAATATTTCACATTTCGAGCAAATTTCGAGCAACATATGTCTTCTAAAAAATTTTAAAGCCAAAACTGTGTGTCGCTCGCAACGAGAATCGTGTTCCAGGTCATAAATTTGAATAACTAATGATGTTGTCAAGAATAAAAGACCGTTGTCATGGAAAGGTACGTGAATCCTCACTGAGCGTGAGTACAGAAGTTTCTGATTGGCTGATGTATCATGCGTGTGTCATCTCAAATTTCTAAATCATCTGATGCTAGCACTGCTGAATTTATTTACAATTCGTAACCGGCTTTAGTTTTTTAAAAATATTATTGTTCTATATTCTATCAACCTTTCGTAACAACCTGTCGAATAACACTCGCAAAATAGATTGTTAATTACTTCAGTAAAAATTGACATATTTACGAAAAGCTTAGAGGTAACTGTTCACAACTTTTAGCACTTTTTGAGCACTATTTCGAGATTTTGAGCACTTTTTGAGCACTTTTTAGTCATTTTTGCCAGCACTTTTTTAGGATTTTACGAGCGCAATCGGGAAAGGCCTACGCGCTTTTGCAATAAGGGCGTAAGGGTGTAAAGGCTGTAAGGCTGTAACGGCTGTAAGCGTGTAAGGGTGTAAGGGCGTAAGGCTGTAAGGCTGTAAGGCTGTAAGTGCTCTATGCTATCCTTTCAAAAGTATACAGCCTCTCCAAATCGCTTAAAAGAGCCAATAGTAAATAGGGGAAACTGTGTTTGGTATGGCAGGTGCCTTATGGGCAACGTAAGCGATTTGCATTTTTGTATCAAAGCAAGCGCGGAAAAAAAAAAGTCATAAAAGGCTAAAAACAACTTGCTTTTTGCACTTAAAAATATATTGCCGTATGGTTGTTGTGCATTTCGGGCAAAATATCCTGTTCACCCTTCTTGGCTAATAAACCATATTAAACCAATAATGCTGTTGCCATGACAACAGCCATGAGCCTTCAAGAAGTCATGGGCTCCTTCCACAAACGGGTTACGTACGCCATTTTGTCTATTGTCATTGTTGCGTTGATAAAAAAAGAGTAAAGCGTCACATTATAGCTCGCATTATAATCTGAAACTGCTGTACGGGTGTAAGGGTCCTTTACACGAGCCCTTACACCAAAAATCCATTCGTAATTCATGGCTGGTATAGACTGTTCGTTTGCGAGACACGGAGGCACCAAATCATCTAGCACTGCAAAGGTATGCAAGATTTTACTAAACAGTGTCTAAAGTGTAGAATTTGTTTTCCACCGCATCCGAGAAGAGGTTATGAGCTTTAGCTCGGATTTGCGGTCGTGCGCACGATGCTAAAGGTGGCGCCTTCATGCTAGTTTAAATGACAGCAACTACCTACAGAAGAATACTGAGATGATAAGAAGCTCTAAGTAGATTTCAAGACTTTCAAGAGGCTGTCGCTGTGCATGACCAGAAGCTAAAACTTAGTACTCAAGCATAAGGTGTTTATTCGCCGGTATGCCCTCTGGGTACAAGTCAAGACGTTCTTACATTATTAACATGCCTGCAGATTTAGCTAAATAACTCTGAATGTGTGTGAAGTCTCAAACGATACAAATGGGATTACAACGAAGAAATATGACGAATCATTTAACACGTGTTGTACTTCTACACGCATGCAGGGAAACGGAATGAATGGTATTCGCTTCCGTTGACCATATGTCTAATAATACATGTAATGACGTGAGATTTGGTATTTGTTATCTAGTGAAAGCTTGCAGGAAAGAAACTTTTTTTTTTCAAAACTTATACGCTGAATGCACTGATTATCCCGTCATCACATTATACAAGTTATAAAAATGGCAACTTTCCATCTTTTTGAAGGATTTTTCTTTAGACTATTTCCTTGAAGTGAGATTTCCGGAAAGAAGAAACTCGATTTGCAGTTCTTCAAGAATTGATGATCGATTCATTTGTTTATTGTAAAAGCAAACGAATAATTATTAATAATATATCCTTCTACGCTGTGAATTAAATGAATGAAAGAAAACAGTAAATAAAGATACCTATCAAATAATAGAAAAGATGTAAGATTTAGGAAGGATAGAAGAATAAAAGAAATTTGGTACTCTTACCACCTAAACATGACCTAAAATTGCTTTGACTAATCATGATCAACACACTATTAAATGTCCTTTCTCTTTCTCTCTTTTTTTAAATCTGTTTCCTTTTTATCAAGCTTAATTGTCTTCGATTATAATAATAGTATTAAATCGGATGAGAAACTGACAATTTTCAATTCTGATGTTTTCGAATACCGCTTCGCGCTGAATTTCTCAGACGGATGAAATCGATGTGAATTTTTCTACACTTATCGACAGCTTCCATTCACTTTCCCCCAACGCTGAATGTCACCTTCTCGATACAATCGTTCGGTTTTCGTGACAATCATAAGTATTCGAGTGGAAATCCTTGTAATGCACACAAGATTTGTCACTTGTTATCTATCTCGCCTTCGTAATTTTCCCGATAACACAAGGTCAAAATAATCATAAAAAAGAACGTTATCCTATAATTTGAAAGCAACATTTTAATTACATGCAGGCCGGCAACAAGTTTTATCCATGATAGAACCCTTAACCTTTTTCCACAAATTTTTTCCGAAGAGGTCTATTTCAAGGAGTAAACGACTTCAAAATTAAAAGACTTAAAATGTCGTGGAATTTTTTGAGGCGGCGACAGTCTTGCGTAACGTGACTAAAATCCGCGGATCCCATTTCCTTTCGAGGCGTAGGGTAGTGATTGCGTGTCGGGATGGGAGGGGAAGGTTGCATTCTTGACACATTACTCATGTTAAGAGTCAGAGTAGGTTCCTTTTTCATAATTGTGGTTAGTGTGTCATTTTTAGGATTGTTTGTTCTTATAAAATGAGCCAAACAAAATAAATTCCATTTCATGAAATTTCGTTTTAACCGTCGCTTCTTCTTTTTTTCACATTTATACTGATTATTTCAGTGGGTTATTTTTCTCCTTGGGCGCGGCACGTATTCGATCATACCACCAGGTTTTTTTTCTCATTAAAGGATCTTTCATAAAAAGATTGGAATGGCATAATTCTCTTCAAGGAATCGTGATCGATAACAGAATTGATCTGATTTACCAACTGCAGGATATGTTCAGTTTAGCATAGCTTATATCACTGGCCGTAAACAAAGCTCTTCTAGTAGTCAGTTATAAGTGTTTACACATTCTTCAACTTTTTGTCGTTGTGGCTGATAAAATGTTTTCATGGAGACAACAGTGTTTGTAACAAGGCACGCAATGTTTATGTCAGTCTTCACTATGTTCTTGTTAATAAGGTAATGATCGAATGACTCGGCCACTGAGGCCACACACATATTTTTTCTGCTGCACGGTTTTCAACATGCTAAGTGACCAAGAGAAATGATTGAACCTTTAGTTGATAATTATAGCCAATTAGATCCGGAAATATGTTCAAAGACATGAAATTACTGACTCTTAGCTGTTCTGAGGAACGAGCCGTTACAGCCGTTTGAGGAAGTCTTTGTTTCTTCTTCGCGATCACTGACCTGAAATACTTTCAATTCATAGGACGTGGACAAATTTCGCCTTCAGAAAGATAATCCTCTCACCGAACACGGAAAAACATAGAGTATAGCAAAAAGGCTTAACGCGTATCAAAACATCTGAACACTTCTTGAAAAACAATTTTATTCCTGTTAAGATCAAACAACTCATCACGGAAACAATCTCAATATAATCGTACACTTGTGAACAGTAGTCAAACTACGAGACTACGAGTAGTCCTGAGGAAAAATGGAGACTACTCATGGTCTATAGATACCATGATTGCCTTAAGTCTTCTTTGTCGAGCACCTGAGAACTTTGGGAAACATAATTTGTTTTTTGTATCAATGGTTAAGTTTCCGTGTCAGCTCCTTCGGATGTTTATGAAAAGAGGTCGGCTCTTTTTATTGACTTTGAGATAAATAAAGAATTCCACAAATAAACTCTCGGAAGCAAAACACCAGAATATCGACGAAAGCGATTCCTTCACGGGACCGCCGGGAATTTTACTAACTGCCGAAACGTGCCCTCAGGCCTAATCGACATATTTCCTAAACTAAATTAAATTCAGGCATGATATCTTGACCGTTATGAAATAGTATTCCCAAAACAACCTTTTTTCTCCAGTTAAAAGAAAAAAGGACCGTGATGCAGTTTGTTTCAGTCTTAATCAATTTCTAGTGTAGCTACGTTTCGGTGACTTTTTATGGACTAGACTATTAAGAAATTATACTATTGACTACTGAGACACGACACTTCCTGTTTTCACACTTGCTGACCGGCTTTTCAAAGTACAAAAGAATAAAACCCATCGGCAAAGAGAAAAAAAATACTACACAATATAAATGAAAGGAGAAGAGAAATAGCTTCCTATTGTTTCTCTTGTTGTTGTTGTTTTTGTTTTCCCTTTTGCTGGCTCTTTTTCTACTGAATAAAAAGGTGATTTAAACAGCTAAAAAAACTGCTTTCTCGGTAAAAGTTGACCCCACACAATGGAAGATTTCTTGCACGTTTGTTACAGGACGTAAACCTACGCTGAAAAGGAAAACGGTAATTTTTTATACCACAAAAACTAATCCTTTGGTTGGTAGTGTGGGAACTGGATCATTTCCATCCTTCAATAAGCCTTGTAAAGTAGCTGTCCTCATAACCAAAAGCTCTAAAAGCCTATGACTTCCCCGACTTAAATGTGCCGAATTTCACAAGTTTTTTTTTCCACTGCATTTCCGCGGGCAACCACCATGTCTTCAGCTGCGAAATCCTTGGGTCAAAAATGTAGTACCGAGTCCCTCACAGCCGCGATTCATTCTTCACTGGGTGTGTAATGACCGATTAAAACTGAAACACCTGAATTGAAAACCTGCTTATATGAAATGAACCTTAATGCAAAACTCAGAATGGACCCTTTGATAGACTTAGCTGGAATCAAGAGAGAATGAGTTAAAGTTCCCTCATTTTTTCTTGCTAGAATAAAACGTTTGAAGTGCCTCGAAGAACTGAAAACATAAATTCGTCTGAATGGCTGAGCAGCTTGGCAAGTGCATCATATAGGAACTTTTTTCAGCCAGACATGACGATACGCCGAAAAACCACACTATAAAAGCCGCTGTGGAGTATGCCTACAAGCGGATAGATCAGAGTACACTAATTAAAAAAAAACAGACAGAACATTATAACTGTAAAGCATATTTCAAATAATTTTTTTAAGATAACAGTGATAATAAGTGTACCTTTACGTCAAACAGAGCGCTTTCTTTTCTTCTTTTGAATTAGAGTCCCAAGTGAATAACGTCGGAACAAAAACATTCAAATCATGCATGAAATGGTGACGTCAAAATACTGTCTTTACCTCTAAAGAATTGTGTTGTTCTGTCGCTGTATGCTATCCAAAGCGAACATATTTTTACTGTCCTACGTTTGCCAGAAAAGGGGGGAAGTCGGCAAGTCAGAGGCGTGCGACAGGATAGCAGCGGATTAGCTACTGTCTTTGTTCCATGTAAGTGATCCTCTCAACACTATTAATCAATGTTATTCTAAAGCGCCATGGCGCTTAAACAATTTGATTTATCCGATAGCTTAGGCTGACTTAGAATGTAAGACAACCGAACGGTGATCGCGTTTTTCATGTTTACGTCGAGTCTTTTCTCAGGGCTCCCATTCAACTTGATTTCGTTTACGTAGGTGGGGCAGAAAGGGATAATTCCTTTATTAGCGTCAACGTTTGAGCTTTATAATTAGTTGGGTTCTGTCAACATAGTCAAAGCCAGGTATAGTATATACCTCACAAGGCAATGGTAGCTCGAATGAGCCTTCTTTTTAAGGTCTTTTTCATGGCAAAAGAGAGTTTTAGGTGAAATCAGTCAACAAATATAAAACTGGATCAAAAAAGGCCGCGAAATCCATAGGTTTTGCATTCACAACTTTTCCAATACTCGGGGTTTGTTTACTCTTTATTATGCTCGAGGTTGTGGCTCGCACAAGGGACCTACTGTTGTACATGAAAAAAAGTTTACAGAGCCCATGCTTTTGAAGTATCAAATCATCAAGTTTTAAGTCGAACTACGAGACAGTCTCAGTTCAGGTCAGAGACGTGCACCGCAGCGAATTCGTCTTAAAAGATGTGTCAGAGTTTCGCTCAATAATATTGTATTGACTTAGTGACACTGGACAATACCCAACCCTGATTCTCACTTCCTCCACAAAAATTACAATATGAAAGAAAAGTAATTCTCGATTTCTTTCAAATAGCGTCACTTGTTTGACTTACGAAAAATGGTTGCAAAATCATCAAGAAACCATATTAGCAAAAAAAGATCCGCGCTTGTTTGTGGACATAGCAATCATTATTTTGCAGTGAAGTTTTATTTACGGCAAAATCGCTTTGAAAGGATTAAGGGGGTACCTTATGTACTTTTTGGCGGCTTTCCGCACGATTGAGTTATTTGGATTCTAGAGATTTGTCATATCTGTTAATAGACCAGCCCGCGCCGTTTAATTAATAACGCAACTCTGTTGTCCGTGTGTCCAATGAAATGGAAGTCAAATAATCAAGTAAATACAACTAGACATTTCCTTGACAGATTCATTGTTTATTTTCGTTGCCATGCGCATAACATCACTCTTTGAGTTTCTGTCCACGACTGAAGTGTGCAAAATAAAAATTATGCTACAAATGTAAGAGACATCTCGGTGCTCCCTTTTTGAGCCCAGTTTTTAGATGTTTATCGAGAGAGGGTCTGGGTCAAAAATAGCGATACGTACGTCCTTAAAGCAATTGATTGAAGGGTCCTTGGGCGCCAAGGATATCCGGTGACTTCGTAGATAGATGACCAGAGGAGCGAGCTGTCCGTAGTGTGTACATTCCGCAAGCATCTCAAATGTTCAACCTGTGTGGCTCGTATTTCAATTGTGAGCGTGCTGAGGACAGTAATGTTTGCTTCTTGAAGCGGAGAATGAGTAATGTTGCGTGGAGCAAAAACGATGAACGCTGAAGAGTTTTATGAGGGACTCTCTGCCCAAGATAAAGTTGCAGGTAGTGTTTGCTAGTGCGGACATATCAGTGTTGCGTATTTTAATATTTTAAACCTGTTGATACAGAACCCGCACGCTTTTGTAGTATCATTCGCGCACCGTATGCAGGTTATTCATCATTCACAGCGAGTCACTGCTGTGTACAAAATATTCTTAGCTTCTTAGCTTTCTTAGCTAGTACATTTAGGGAAAGTCTAATTAGGTTGTTCTACGAAGCGAATCAATTATCACAAGCAATAACTTTAGCGACGCTTTTAATTTCGCAGTGATAAAATTTGCCTTGCCTGGTATCGACACGTTTTTAGAAGACGTTTTAGAGCAAGAAAACCTCAGCGAGAAAGGAGAGAAAATACGGCTCGACTTTGTGAAGATTTTCGACGAACTCGGGTCAACTGCACACGTGAGAGAAATTGTTACTTCACAGAATAGCGAGCAAAAACAATCGCCAGGAACTTGTAGGAGGCGGTCAAGGGATGACGACCTTTACACAACACACAGTTATGAAATACAAACGCATTGGGATGAGCGAGAAACAGCTGTTGTAGAAGACAAGGTATTTATTTATTTAAATATTTAATTTTTTTTCGATATGCTTGTTTCGAGTTATCACAAACTCTGGTATAGCGTGAGTAATCGCGCGCTTTAACTCACTACAAATCCCTAAATAAAAAACGTAAATTAAGTTCAGATGTGCGAGGTTACTTCGCAACCCTCACATGAACTCTGCCTTGCACATGTTTTTATCCTCCTCGACAATCGCAGTAGTTGGTCGTTTTTTTCCCCGAAGGTATTTTTTTAAGCTCTTTGCGGAGCGATTGCTGTTTTGAGTGACATTGACCTGTTTGACAATATCAAGAACCGCAATTCCGATAGGACAATTATCTTATTCGGTCGTTGATCGGATAGGAAACCAACTAACCTTTGCTAATAGTTTCCCACCGTCGAAAAACAAGCCTGGGAAAAGATGGTTTGCAAGATGGCAAATTCCTAAACTTGTATGTAAGCGATTCGCTTAGCCTGTTTCCCTTTGGTAATGCGTTCAAAGGAAGTGGGCCAATTATCGAAATTGTTCGCAGGAAACATAAAATTTACAAATTTATGTGGGTTTCCCGGCCTCCTTATTGTTATTTCTTCATTCTTTACTCAGGGAAAATACCTTTAACGTGGAGGTTATTTTTGTACCATATTGATCAAATTTTGTAGTGTTCAACTTTAACATAGAAGTACATTAAAATTAATACCAAGTACTAAAAAACGTGTTCCAGAGGAATGCATTTCAGATCGAATATTGCGTTGGTTGTGGACCGCGAATGGAATATTTCCGCTTTAGAATATTTCGAGCAAATTATTTCAAATTTTGTGCACGTAGCAGCCCTTTGTTTAGTATAACTGAGAGACATTCATTCATTCATTTCATATCGGTTGGATCGATTTCTGTTTGTATTAGTATTGTGTTTATCTCCGATAGACATAGCTTGTGTGGTTCACGCAACCCTGACCTTTGCGAGAACAATAAAAAGGGATTTATTTATAATTAATTTTCAATCAAAAGATTTACTTCAATGGAAGTTCAAGGAAAGTTGCTTGTGGTTAAGGTGGAAGAAAATTGATTGTTGAATGTGCTCGTGATTGCGCGGTAGGAGTTTTTGTTTAGAACATATATTTTTTCGCTTGAGAAACTTTGCACTGTCGCTTGGCCCAAAGGCTCCGGCCCAGTGCTGAGACAGAAAGATTAACCCAGTTAATCATCCTGTTAATCGTGGTTTTCGGCGCTTTTTGAGTTTTTCTTTTTAAGAAAGGGAAGCCCGAGATGTGATTACTGTTTTTTTCTTGGGCCTCCTTTTCTTGAATCCTCCTGCGATTGTAATTTGAACGTTTTCCCTTGAAAGGCTTCTTATTTGATGAAAGCGATACATATCATTAGTCTGGAATACTGAAATAATAACATTTCTAACAACAGGGTTAAACTAATATAACAAAAATTATATTAATTTAATAACTTGCCTTCTTGACTCCTGAAAAACGGTGCGTGGTTTTTATATTGACAAAATAATTATTAACTGCTAGGGCAATATCAGAAAATTCTTCTTGACTCAGTGATACAGCATTTTATTGCCAAATTATTTTAAACTTTGGCTAATTAAAGCTACACTTAAACCAAGAAAAATTGTGAAGTTAAAATATCAAAGAGTTCTAACTTGGATTTTAATAAACATTGTGTTTTGAAAGAAATTATTTTTATTTATTGTTTTTAGAAGGAGTGACTGTGAAAAAAGATTTTGTACCATTTTCAGTTAGTTAGAACTTATGCTCTCATTACACATATTGCATTTCTTACAAAAATATTTATGCTAAGCTTTCAAGATACAGAAGATACTTGCCTCCATAATCAATCACAAGGTCAAAGAGTAACTTATACTAGTAACATACTTGTTCAGTGGTGTGATAGTCTGTCGCATTCTGTGCATAACATACACAATACTGGAATATTACTGATCTACCATATATGTTGTTGACAATTGAGTCATTCAGCTGCAGTTAATTGATTGTGTACTGTTTCAGCATTTGCTTTTAAAAAATCACTAACCTGCAGTCACGTCCTCTCTATACCTCTATATATATGTGTCTCGCAAGTTAGTGTAGATAATTGTGGGGCAGTGAAATAGGACTCAAGTAAGGTCTACATGCAGGAACCCTTGCTGCATCTAGTCAATAGCAAGCCTTCTGCTCTAAAAGGAAACTGTAAGGAGCCCAATGTTCTGAAGCCGTGAAATCCAGGGTGCCCTGTATATGATCTTAATGCAATGCAAATTCCCTAGTTGCCCAAGAGCAAAAGTTAGGCACAAGGGGCCTTTGAGCTAGTGCACAGCCCTGAATAAACTCCACTGTATCGTTCTACACATATAAACATAGCTGTATCTTTCTAGTTTTGGGAAGCTCCTTATTTCATACCAAAATTTACATGTACGTTGTCTACTAGACTTCAAACATGTTTTTGCCGGGCTTTAAACATGCAGAAAGTCCAACTGAAAAAAAGAAAAACTGTGTAATTGAACCTCCATAAGGTGATGAAGCTGCTACCCTCAGGGTACCAGCAAGTGGCCACTTAATGGAGGTTGGCCGCTCAATAGAGATTCATCATAAATAATAAAAAAAAATTAGCATAATCTTTAGCAGAAACATCACTTTGTTTTGAAACAAACGTGTGACGGGAGAAGTGTTGCAGGTCCAAAATTGGTCATCGCCTTCTATCTCGACCAGACTGTATTTTCCTTCTCCATATTCTTGAGATAAAGCCAAACTAATAAATTATTGTATCTAGCGACTGTTGGTTTAAGCAAACTTCCTTTGGTGATATGGTTTTGTAAGGTAAATCCGGCTGACCTCAAGGTTATCTTATATTCACTGTCTGATCTGATCAGATTCAGGAAATACACTTATAATATTAAAGTGATAAAGTTCTAAATAACTGAGTATTATTTAATCTTGTCTCATCATTTCTAACGCATCATCTTACTTGTTGATTACTGTATACAGTTACTAAGGGTAAATACCATTCACCAGCAGGAAAGTTCCAACAATTCACTATGCCGAAAAGGAACAGATAGCACGGAGGAGAGTGGCATCTTCCTACACAGTTCATCATTTCCACAGTCAGATGAAACAGTGCTTAAAAATACCCTCAATCTACCTATGTTAGATTCAGTAGATGCCTGGTCAAGAGACTCGATCATTTCAGACACTGGCAGCGCAGAGTTCGAACTCCTTGATGCCTGGGAAAGTGATGCAAATGGAAACGAGGAAGGCTATTTCACAGAAGACAATGTTTTTGTTGACTACTCAGTTCACAAACTTGACCTACAGCCAAATGAGTTGGGAGATTTCCATAGTGGTGTTCTGTATATAAGGGAACATCCTGGCTGGCATAAAAGATGGTTTACTATTAACAGTCACTGCTTAACATGTTTTCGACACCGTTCAGAGACTAAGATGTTGTTTCAAATCCCACTGAGGGGTGCAAGAATCATTCCAACGGACAGAAAGAAAAGTCGCATGTTCCCAATTACTTTGTCTATTCCTAGAATACGTGAGACTATCACTTTTGCAACAACAGAAGAACGTTCTAGGCAAGAGTGGGCTTATGCTGTGAGTTATGTTATTTCGAGACTTGCTGAGGATGAGGATAGTCCTGACTTACCGGAAAGCCACTCATTTGTTTCTTTTGATACGTACCTCAAACTTGTAGGGAAAGAATCAGATCCAGATAGAAATAGGCTTAGCATTGAAGCACTTGAACAATCTCGACAAAGAAAGCTCTCAGGCTGTCTCGATATTCCCAAAGTGGTGGAACCTCATTGTGTTAGTAAGAAAGAAGGCAAGGAGAGTACACATTCAAATATGTTTGACTCATCTTTGGCTCAGTGGAAAATTGGACTTGATGATGAAGATGAGGTGCTTGTAATGGACGATGATCTTGCTCCAGGTCTGAATGAAGAGGAATCATTTAAGGAGCTGCAAGAGGTATAATTTTACTGAGAATGAGATTTAATAATAGCTAATATTCTACCTAGAAAAGCAACATAACCTGCAGACTTGCCCACAAGTGGACTTTTTATAGCAAAAAGTCAGCTAAAATGAGCAAGACATAAGCTGCCTCACTCAGGTTCTGACACTACCAAATGATTTATGATATTTGTTATTGTATTAGTGAGTTTTAGGGTAGCTATGATTACAACAATTGCAATCACATTTTAGTAATAAATGCATCTCTTTAACAAATATGGAAGGTTTCCATAAGATTACTAAGGTAACTGCAATCATTTAGTTCACTGGACTTTTTTTAGTGATCAAATTACCAAGGTTTTGTTGAAAAAAATTGAGGGGACAATTGAAATGGAATTGACAATGTGGATCGCTAACATTCAAACTTACTTCTCACTTAGGGCAAAATGTTGGCTTAGGGGAGGGGTAGGTGAGCAGTTTCCCCGAAATGTGTAATGATCCGACAATGCACACCTTTAATAATTATCCGTGTGTGTATTGCCATTTTGCAGATACTTCCAGGTATTATACAAGGATGTAAGATGTCAAGTACTGGAGGGAAAAAGAAAAAGAAGGTCACCAAAGCTAACTCCTTAGGAAAAGTTGGTAAGTTAGAAAAATTGTTGATAGGGGTGCTGACTGTGAGCACAGAACTTGTTTACTTTCCATACTGGTAGCATCACGCTCGGTTGAGTGCCCTGTGAACAGGGTTTTCTTTACAGTGTTGCTTCATAACTGTAATTTCAATAAATTTATTTGATTAATTTAATTTTGTAATTTACTGTAGGTTCAGAAATCAGGACCGGAATTAGCTTCATGTCCATGACTAATAGTGAAGGGAAGTCATCTTCAACCTCTGATCTTCAAATTCCTGACTCAAAAGTGAAAAGACATGGCTCCTTAGTGAATTCTTTGTCATCTAAAGCCATGCGTGTAAAATCCAGGATAACAGGATCTTTCTTTAGTAAAGGTACGTTGTTTGATTACCAGGGTTCTCGTTATTAAAAGTCTAGAAGGGTCTGGGATGTATAAGTAGGCGGCTCTCAGGTAACTGAGCGCTCTTTTGGCAATGTCATATTATATTACACTGAGACGTTAGGTATTTTATCTGGTACTGATAAATGGTAAAGAAAAGTAATACATGAAATGAAAAACATATTTAATGTTTTAATACACTTAGGTCGCAAAGACGACAAAAGCCCGCGCGATTTGTCATCATTTCAAAGTACCACATTCTCTGGATACTTACTTCGAAAGAAAGGACTAAACTGGAAAAATCGTTGGTGTGTAGTAAAGGAACATCGGCTTTTCTGCTACAAAGACTTCGGCATCGGTACAGCGGAGCTGGAAGTCCCTTTACAAGACACTTCAATAAGAACATTGGAAGAAAACGATCCAGAAAAACCACACATGTTTGTATTAGTTTGTGACAAGGAAGAGCTCTTTTTTGCTGCTGAAAATGAAGCTGAACTTGAGGAATGGATCACGGTTTTAAAGGATGAAATAGAGGCCAAAGAACGTTCATCTGGTGAGCAGTGTTTTATTTTAAGAGGAAATTTTCTGTTTTCTATAATCTATTTGATATTTAGGCTGTGGACTTCGAGCGATCGATCGCAGAAAAACAGCTGCCTAATTTAGGCCGAATTCGGCTTGAGAACAATTGCTCTCCTTAAAAGCAAGTCTCAATTTGTATGTTTTCTTATGTACTTACCTTTTAAGGTCCCTGTTTCAGCTTGTCAACGTTTGATAATTATGGTTAGGTTCATTTTTTTTTCGCTCACAATCAGATAATGTCGATAATCAACTTATCCTACTGTGCGTCTAGCTCAGCGTCTCCCTTCCCGTCCCCACTCCCTCGTATAATCAGTCTGTTTATCTGGGTTCATCTGGGTAAGCTTAAAGGGTGCGGTTCCGTTTTCGAATTTCCGAAAGGAGGGGTTTCTTTTCGGGATGGATGTTAGATATTCTTTCGTTGATGAAAAATTATATCGTGTGCTTCATATTACGTCCTGTAGATTAAAAATAGCCTAAAGAGAGCGGGAGGATACAGTGGTTCGCTCCGACTTCAATCCTCGTCTATGTGTTCAGTATCATCACGACATTATATCGCATTTGCAACATAGCATATCCACGCGAAACTCACTATGTGAGAATATCATTGCCTGCTTGTCCCCTCCCCGCTAAATATATATTTTCGTCAGAACTACCCTAACAATACACAGAGGTCATTATGATAAAGAATCAATTTCTTTGAAAATGTTTTTGGTGTAGCTCTTAATAACGTGTTCATTTAATAACGCTACTTTCTTTTTGACTCAAAGTCTTTTTGACTGCTATAAGAGCTACTGCCACGTGTTTTCGACATTATCCTCTAACATGGGACTCCTGATTGACAACTTTATTCTCTCAACTTCATTGATTGTTTGAAAGAGTACTGATATTATTTGAGGGTGGATTGTGAAATTAGTCAGGCCATAGAATGTGAATATAATATACAGTAAATTGGTACGTGACCATCGATTAAAACTTAAACACGTACAAGTAAACCAAAAAAAACTGTTAATACAGTGAAGATCATTTAAACCGGACAGTTTAGACCGACGAAAATAAAATTTTCGCCCAATAGGATGAAGAAAAGGAAGAGAAATTTGGCCGCCTCAACCCGGCGACAACCAACACTTGTATCTTCTTAATTAAGAAACGGAATGACGTAAGTGTACACATCGGAGCCGCGTAAGTGACGACAAACCGACCGGAACTGGCGTGAACCTACGCTGTGTATATATATAAACGAACAAAAGTGTAACCGACCATTTCAACAGCACAGAAATAACGAACTAAATTATGTCACGTATATAACAACAGCTATCAAACATTTTGGCCTTAAAATGTTCGTTGTAATGAGATTACAGTTTGCTAAACCCTTCGCGAAATCTTGCCTCGCAGCTTCCCTTGGAGACCCAGCGGAGAGAAACCAGTCAACGGCTTCTTTATCAGCGAAACGCTCTGATCTGACCTCTTTAGGGAGCCCTTCATTGTCGGAGAACAAAGCCAAGGAATCTGGTAAAAGAAGCAAGGATCTTTCACCTGTTATTGGCAAAAAGTCGTCTATTCTCAGTTCTTTAGGCCATAAACTAACCAAGTCAAAACCTAAAGATGTTCCCAGTGGCTCGCTTCACATTCCTCCTGCAGATCTTAGCGCAAGTAACAGCATCGAAGATGGGTTCGTTGTAGTTAAACATGCATCTAACGTTGACGGCAACCAAGGTAAGCCGGGTTTTAATGGTCTTATTAAAAAAGGGTAAACAGAAAACTGGTTTTACAGCGTACCGCAACTTCTTTTTCTCGTGAAAATGTGTCTCAGATTTATCACGAAAAGGTTGGGAATGGCATGAACTTACTTAATAGCAAATTTTAGCAAAAAACCGGGTTAACCTGGCGAGTGACTTAGTTTGACATCCTTTTTCTAAGGTCACCTTTTCCGTTCGGTACAAAATAAGAGAGACAGTTCTGTCCATTAATTATATGATAGACCAGGTTAAATTTGTTTTTTTTAATTGATCAGCACTACCTCCGATACTAAAGGGGTAAAAATTGTGCACAGTTAAACGCATTGGGAAACAGAGATGTCACACGTGAAAGAATTCAAGAGTCAAGATTTTTCGAGAGTTTCGCGTTAAATCCTTTGCCTTCCCTTTTCGTGTTAATTCGGCATCACATTAGCACCGTAATTATTCAAGCGCAACAAAACATGGGCCTGGTGAGTACGTGACAAATGGAACGACGCCAACGCACGTCAGTATTGTTCCGTGTCCTTCTCGCATTCTCAGCCCACCTGTTGAACAGTTGTGTCTGGTTGAGGGAGTTAAAAGTCTTCTCTCCTTCTGTTTGTTTTGTTTTCTTTTTTCTTTTTTTCATTTTTCTTTTTTTTTTCTGATTTATTTTAATTTCTTTTTGTTTTGTTTTTTTTTGTTGTTTTTTTCTAAATGATATTGCTTTTATCAGTGCTAGATATTTGTACCGTTAGCTTGAAATTTACTCTAAAAGTTGTGTACAGGAGTGAAACTTTTTGTAAAAATTATTTTCTGCGAAAAAAAAAACAAAACAAAGAAGTTAAAGGGAAAAGGGAAACTTTTGTCTGATAACCTTGCAGTGTAAACCGACGTGACCTTCTTTAATGCAGGACAAGCGAAGCATAAAATTTGGCTTATTAAGTTCCATCGCGTCTCTGTTGAAAAGAACTTACGTTGATACCGGCTTATTGCACGAGATGTACTACTTCTTTTAATCTAAATTTTACACGCGATTACTTGATCGAGTAAATACCGTTGATAAAACAGCGATATAATCTACATCAAGCATTCTGTAAATCTCTTTATATAAGGGGTAACAATTTCTCGGTAATTTTTCCCTTCAGTAAAAGCCATTAATCCAGTCACTTCAAACACGCGTGTACATACGTCATAAGCTTTTTATTTTGTGATTTTCTTTATTCCAGGTGACTCAACTGTAACAGAAAAACCCAGTGAAGTTGAAAGGCTTAAAGTGTCCTCTTCTCATTCCATGGAAGGTTTTCTAAATCAACGTGTAGAAGAGGACACATGGCTAAAATGTTGGGTAAGTCAGCTTGCTCTCTCGTCTTTTCTTCCGTCCTTCTTGTTGCGATGTTGTAAGGACGCTGCTTGACTGTATTTGTCACCTTTTTTGATGTGCGTAACGTGGTCAATTTTCTTAATCAACTTAAAGGGAAAATAATTATCTATACAACATTTTGCCCGCTGTGCTTTTGTTAAATTATATTTTAGTTTGAAAGCTTCAATGTTTTGATGTTACGGGACCTTGTGACTGGAGTTATCATTCAAGTATTAACTTGATCTAAGTCCGAGGAGTGAGAATATAAGAATCTTAGTTCGCACAAAGTTGCAACCTTTTCAAAAGATTAAACTGTTTACTTTGTAGGTTAAATTGTTTCTCGCTTTCACTAGAGTCAGTCAAAATTGATATAGTAGGGTACATATGTGGGAGTGTCACATGTTGACGTTAACTTAGCTCTATTAAGGATTAAAAAGGTTGTAAACTTGTACTCAAAATTGTAATATGAACGGCATTTTATTTTGCGTAATAACCCGTTATCTTCGTGCTGAACATTATAACAACAGTTTCAGGGTCATTATCATAGCATTCATACTTGTTTGACTGATAATTTGCATCTGCATACTGATGATGAAGCTAATTTGGTACCAGAACGTTATTGGTTATTATTATTATTATGTGTAGCCAACTGACAGGGTACACCTCTAATGATCGTTGTTCTTTTCTTTTAAGGTGAAGCTTGAAAACCACATGCTTAAAATTCACGACGAGAAAGACAGTACAGAATCGGTAGTGGTTAAGATCAAGCTAAGTAACTGTGTTGTGAAGGACTGGAGTGACGCACAACGGCCGTTTGTTATGGAGATTAAGAGAACCCTGGGTCGACCGCACTACTTACAAGCTGAGAACGAAACAGGTACTCATGCTTTGCTTATCGTCTTAGTCACACTGTAATCGCAAGCACCCTATCACCCTAAGACTTGTGCATCTCCAAGGCCCTTTGTGTACTGAATAAACTCACAGTCATGCTTGTGTACCCTGTTACAGAGTACCTTAAGTGGAAGTCGTCGATTAGTGGATCAGTAGTACATTCACCTAAAGTTAATCGCAGACCAGTTCTAACCTGGAGCTCTTTAGAGTACGACAAAACAAACCATAGACCTGCCACCTCGCTGCTGCTGAAATCAGACTCGGTTGATAGAGATGAAGTATTTCAAAATTCAGAAGAGACAGCTGTATCACATGCAGCACATCCTGTACGACCCAACACTCCTCAGAATCCATCACCACGGGTAAGAAGTCATGGTTCTTTCGTTAGTAGGGCCATTTTCAACTCAAGTTAGGATTTAATTCGCAATATTTCTTTCTGGCTTTGCATTGATTTGATTGGGTGTCTGACAAAAAAAATATGGTATTGTTTCACTTAATCAACCAGGCACAAGTGATACCGCAACTAGACTGAATCTGACTCTTTACCGTACACTTGGCCTGGATAAAACAGTATTGCTGTTTCATTATTTTCATCGTTGGGTAAACTAACAAACAGTTCTTTTCATATTGCAGCCATCTACGGCCGGTGACGTGTCCAACTCAGAGAGTGATGATGGTGAAACCGCTGAACAAGCCAAACCGCAAGCTACTGAGGAACCAGTGGAGAGATGGCGATCGTTTTCTGAAGGAGAACAGGTAGTTTGTCCCTGGTTTCATTTCTAGTGGTCCCACCGAGTCTTCAATTTCTACAATCCTTTTTATTGATTAATCATTAATACGATGAGAGGAGGTTGAAAAGCTTGACTTAAAAAACAGTTTGAAATTACAGTCAGTAAAAAACGAGCTTCTTCCTCAGGAACTGCCTCCATAGAAACCAGTGTAAATAGCTCTCCAGCTAAGTATTTTACGTGGGTTAAATTCCTTGTCGACCGGCTTTTAGCGTTTTTAAAAGAGGAATGACCAACGTCGAGGCATAACGTGATACATGTTTGTAGCTGGTGTAATACGTCCCCCTTTTCTTAAGATGGCAAATAAGAGGCTGCTGGCCATGTATAAAGTTTGTAGTTTCTTTCTCTTGTTGTAGGAAAAATTTCGATAGCGAAGCAGTATTTTAACAAAGTAATTCTTGCAAAAATTCAAACCGGGAATAAGAACATTGCCGTTTAAGTGTCCTTGAATGACAAAAGAACTCAAAATTATTATTTTTAAAAAGATTATCTTTTTTTAAAAATCTAATTTACCGTTTTCCTTCCCTTCTCTATACAGGAAGAAGAAAGAAAGACAAGAACTAAACTTCATCGATCAATCTCTAATACTATCCCAGTTTTTCCGCGTTTTCCAGGCAAAAGAAAACGTCGTAGTCGAACTGTACCAAATGTTCAAGTGTCACAAGATCTTCTTGTCAATATCAAATACAGTTCATGCTTGTTCATGCGAAACGGTAAAGGTCTTTGGAGTAAACGATGGTGTGTGTTACAGGAGGATAGATTACATCTATTCAAGCGGCCAGATGAAGTTGTACCGGTCCTTACGATACCTCTTAAGCAATGTGAAGTGCGGCGAGCCAACAAAAAAACTAAAAAGTTCACTTTCGAAGTAAACGTTCCCTCATCGAGTGAGGATTACTGTTTTGCGGCTGATGACGAAAAGAAATTGTTAAGTTGGATGAGGATGTTGAGAGCGATAGCTGACGAAGAGGAAGAGGAAAAAAGGTTTGCACTTGAATGTAAATTCTTACTTTTAAATTCCCAACTTTATGCCGGATCCTCTAATATGATCGTTAAAAAGAAGATTCTGGCTGCTCAAGAATTTTCGTGCGGTGTTATTTGTTTAGTAGGTTCTTTAATTAATGACATTTGGGATTTGCGCTTATTTTGTTTCTATGCATTCTGTGAAGTTTAAGGTTACGTAGACAGATTGCTTTCAGTAAGTATTATTTCTTACGCGTAGTTCGTATAAAGCTTCATTTATTTTGAGATACTCGTCAGGTCGGTGGAAAATTTAATTCATTATGAACATGCATATTCATGACGCCGCCAATTTATGGTAGTGGTACGTGGTACGTGGTACGTGGTACGTACGTAAAAAAGTGTACATCTTGACTGCTTTGGAGCCGATGGGACTCATAATTTGCAAAGTCACCAGATAAAAGTGGACGTTTGCCAACAGTGTAGTTATTTTTTGGATACCTTTTAACCCTGGGGAAATACACTTTTATAAATCACACAAACCGGCAAAATTTGGAAAACTTGACTCTATGAACCACAAGGGTGCTCTTCGAATAAAACAATGAAAACATTACCAGTTGATTTTACTGAAAATGATCAGTCAACCCCCCCCCCCCCCCCCCCCCCCCCGGGTTTGGGTTTTTTAAGATTAAAAAACACAAAAAGGGGAAGGGTTTTAAAAATAAAAAATACCTT
Source organism: Porites evermanni (assembly GCA_942486025.1). Taxonomy (NCBI): domain Eukaryota; kingdom Metazoa; phylum Cnidaria; class Anthozoa; order Scleractinia; family Poritidae; genus Porites; species Porites evermanni. The sequence continues at coordinate 64,333 of CALNXI010001356.1, read as the reverse complement.
TCTCGTTTTGTTTTTTATTTTTTCCTATCTTTTCCTTATTTTTTGCCACCCTTTTTGTTCTTTAAAAGGTGTATTTTGCAAAAGTGTTGTTTTTTTTTTGTATTCTTTTAACCCTGGGGAAAAAACTTTTTAAAAAAAACAAAAACAAGAAAAATTTGTAAAACTTACCCTTATAAACCCAAAGGGGGCTTTTTAAAAAAAAAAAAAAAAAAAATTCCCTTTTATTTTATATAAAAATTACCGCCCCCCCCCCCCCCCCCCCCCCGCCTCCCCTGAGGTTTTGGTGTTTTACAAGTTAAACAATCACAGAGGTGTAAGTGATTTAAAGAGCAAAGTTTCCTTTCTGATAGTGTTTTCTATTTTTCCTGATCTATGCATGATATCTCGCACACTTGTTGATGTCATTCTTCGCACCTCCTCAACTACAACCATGTTATCATTGTTATCAGTAACTATTGAAACCACTTGTTCTTGAACAATGAATTTTTGTTCTGATTGTAATCTTTTATTCTTCTCCGCAGTTTTTCAAAGGAACATGGTGGATCTATAAACAGTGTGGCAGTGCAAGACACCCGCCAACACCACGAATCAGAGATTTCACAGCTTACAAGCCATTCTACAGCTGTCACTGAGCGAAATGATGACGAAACTCTTGAACCAGTTGCTAGTAATTCCGAGGATCTTTACGGAGAACAACTTACCGTAAGTGACAAGACTGAAGGGTCATCTTTACCAAGTCCCATCAGTCTCTCTGCTACCGTGAGGCCTACATCGCTGGATGGTGTACTCAAACTCCTTCAGGATCAGCAATTAATTCAACAACTTGGCCAACAAAAGTTCAACCAAGCTAAACGGGCTCAAAACGCGTGGCGAAGGTCAGCGGCTGCTGCGTTAAAAGAGCAGCGGTCTGGGTCCAGAACTGTAGATGTGGAGAAACCCGAGCCTACATTTCCAAGTACAGCGGTTGAATCAAGGAGGAGGACAAAGTCCATGTCAATGGCTCAATCACCATATAAGGATATAATTCCATCGTCACCTTACCAAGGAGCCAATGAAGTCATAGAACAATTTGAAAAACTCGCCGAGGAGGAGAAACTGAGGACTTTGAAAAAGGAAACATTGTTGAAAAAGAGACGAAATTCACTCACGCTTGAGAAAGATGTGTTGAAAAAGAAGATGTCTAAACAGAACGAAAAGAAAAACACTGTCAAAAAATTCCTAGGTAAAGATGAAATAACGAGCGTCGAGGACAAACATCGCGTCGAAGAAAGACTTCAGCAAGTAGATCAGGAATTGGCAAGCATCGAGAGAGACTTGATGGATAATAAAAAGAACGAAGCGCAAGTTTTGGACAATATTAATGTTATGAAAACAAAAACAGTGAGAAAGCTATCGTTTGTTAGCCGGCCGTCTTGCAACATGGCGGATCAAAGAAGAGAAGCGTACAAAAGTTCTCATTCCGAATCGTCATCTTCTCAAGGTTCCACAGAAGAAAGACCTGGTAAAGATTCACCAAAAGCACAACATTCATTTGAAGCTGCACGTAAGCAGAGCGCGGCTGTATCACTGGCTGTGCTCGAGAAAGAACTGAGAAAAATTTCTCCTGCTGGTGGCCGAAAATTAACACTTATCAATAATAACTACGTGAACAAAGAGATGAGGTCGGGACGAGTATCAGTGTCGTCAGAAGGCTCAGCTCCGGATGAATTCGCTCGTAAGGACTCGCCAATAACCAACAAGAAATGGACGACAGAAAAGCGAATGTCTTCTGGTTCCGATGGCTCCATCGGCGATCAGTCGTCTCTTCCGAAAGCAAGTTTCTCCGATAGCGCCGAGTTGAGGCGGAAAAGATATTCAGCATCTGGCTCACAAGTGGCATTTCACAATGTCTCTGTAGAAATTCCTACTGATGACGAAAACAAGCGGGAAGAAGGAAAGCAAAGGTTGTCCGTTACTTCCCAGAAAGGCCTGGATGAAGGAATGTCTCGAAAGTCGTCAGTTTCGTCAGAGAAAGGTTCTGAGGGCCACCGTGTCACGTTGATGAATGCCTTGTCGCAGATCAAGGTACGTGTCACATCTTTGTTAGATTGAGGCCAGTTATCCATTTTAAGAAAATGGGAGCCAACTATTATTTTCATTTACGTAGGTTTTGTAGTGCTGGAACTTAAAAACCTGTTCGCCACTCTGGGGTTGTCCCTGTTTATGGGCACTGAGAATTATCTTGTTCCACAGAAAAGAATAAATAATATGCGCAATAAATTTGACAAAATTTTAAAGGTTTAAAGGGCTGTTAACTGATTTACGGTATTCACCATTTTCTCGTAGATCATAATGCACCTTGTGTACCCCCCAAACTTTTGCATAACTATTGTCTTCGATTTTGATGTAATTTTTTTTTGGTGGGGGAGGGGGGGAGGAGTGGGGTGGTGGGGGGAACAAGGTGCATTATGGTCTATGTAAAAATGGTGAATGACCTGCTCTTGGGAATGTTTCCTTGTTGTCTTATTATTCGATTGAATCAATTTTATTCCCAAAGGGGAATCCGTACATTGATTGCAGTGGCCTGACGTACATTTGACTGAATCGGCTTTCTGTTTTCCAGGACTTTGAAGAATTTGCTGCTGTTTCTACAAGTGAAAGGTGGTCCAAATGAAGTGATGGTACGACGAAAGGCGATTCGCTTGAACCTCAGTTTAAAGTGAGAACTCCCTGTAGATACATGATGATCCAAAGCCAATTCAACTATTAATAATGATTTATGCTATTGAGACTATAAGATGTAAACTGATAACAAATTTAGTTAGGGTCAGATATGTTAGTGTTGTGATATGAAATACTGTTGATGATTTACGTTGCCTCTTAACCTTTGGTGATTCTGTTTTCATTTTCTGTTAGCGGATTGTAGTACAAGTTATAAAAAAACTCCAGATCCATTTTTTTCGACACGTACGGAATGCAACGTTTTAGTTTTATGCTCCTTTTCCATGAAAAGCCTGCCAAAGTACTATCACTATATACAGTGATGACACAACAAACCCATTTTGCGACGTGCCTTAATTTGTCAAAATGTTAATTAGGGCTTCACAATAGTGCACTCTGATGTATGACGTCTCCATGCATCACAGAAAGAGTACTGCAGCAATGTCAGATCAGTGCCAGAGTCGGGCTTAGCTAATTGATATTCTTACTCTCTAACGGTGAATGGGTATGTACTGTGCTTTTGCCTTTTTTTGTGTTTGTTAATGTTGTTGTTTTCGTAAAGAAAAGAGAAAGAATCGGTTGTTGTGGTCTAGGCCCTCTTGAATGCCACTTTGAAAGGAAATTTTTCTTGCTTCCTTTGTTAAGATATAGTCCTTCGTGGCCGTGTTCAAATCAGCTACGAAGGCTGTTCCTGATTATTCATAAGCTCATTTTCGGTAATACAACTCGAGATATTCTTCCTTTTGACACGGGTTTAGCCCTCGGGAACTGTCTTTATAGAGTCTACTTACCAAACTCTGTTAAAGGTATTGGTTAAAAAAGGATAAACATTATTGAATTGGACCATTACATATTTATTGAAACATTTTTGATATTCTCTTGCTGTAAATAACTTGGCTCGGCGTTAAATCAATACTTAATACGCATACGCAGGTAAAAATAATAATGTGTACGATAATTGTGAATTATTTTGTGAAATGACTTTTAATCTCACGAAGAAGAACCTATTTGATATAGATTTGATATGAGTATTACAAATGCGATATATGATAATAAAGACAGTTTATAGTATTTTGCTTTGGAATTCAGTTTTTACCCGTTCTTATGTGTAAAACTTTTGTGGGATCTTCAGTCAGTGCCGTTGAACCACATGTAGCCCAAGCTCAAAATATGAGCATCGGCATTGTTGCGTAACATTCGAAGAAACAATGCCGATGCTCATATTTCGAGCTTGTACTACCTGTGGTTGAACCTAATAAAAGTGCGCGAGCTTAATTGGCGCAGGTGGCTCACAGGGGGAGAACAAGCAAGCTCATACCACTGTCTCTTCCCCTGGCACGCAAACTGGTCCCCAGGGGACCCAAGACTTTTCCTTCGGAAGGAAGGGTAAAGACTCCTGGGGGACGGGGTTGCTTGCTACAGGGACCCCACCCTTTCTCTTGGATTTGGGTTCATCTGCAAATTTCCTTAGGGGCGGGTGGGGTGCAAATATACCCTGATTATGGTAGTCATTGATGAAACCCTGTACAGAACAGCTTCAGTGCCCTACTTTTGACATGTTTTGTAAAAATCGGAACGGAAAAACAAAAAAAAAGAAGGTTTTGGACTATTCGTAAGACTGTTTCAAGCATGGAAACTATGCGTACAAGTAGTCCATAAGCCTTTATAAAGTTGATTCATATACATTCATATATCAGCAAAGAATTCCACAAAACATTCCCTATCAATCTCGCAGTTGACAAACAAGAAATGTTGCGCTCCCTTCTTTTCGATTTTATTATATTTATACCAAACTACTTTATCATCATCACCACAGTTTTTTGAACCAACGACGTCAATAAATTAAATCAAATTAAAAGTAGACGCCTGTTAAAATAAACCCTATTACATAGCACGTGGCCAGCCAGACCCCAACCATCGTAACTGTATTTAGCATTGTTCTGTAGTCCTTGGGAATCAAATATCCGCTGATATCTATTGTAATATGAAATAAACAATAAGACAAGAACAAGTAAATTATGGTGGCCAAAGCAAAATTAAGCAGTGGATATTCCGGAATGAAGGAAATTAAAAACCTAGCATTGCCTTGGAGATAAATGTGCAACTGTGAGATGTAAGTTTCTAAGGTGATTTTTCCTAGCCAGGTAAACATGTGAAGGTAGTGTTTGCGAAGAAACGGGAACATGTTGCGCAGAAAGATGTAGGATAGCAATGGAATAAAAGAAAAGTATGGGTGTACCTTGTTATACTCGTACTTTTCACGCATAAATATGAACGTTACCCAAAACGTGAACGATAAAACGCAAATAAATGCGATCCCAGATCGTATTACTTTACGTTGGGCAATTGGCTTTTCATCCAGGTATCCCATGAACCTTTCAAAGTTGGGATGATAATATGCACAGAGCATGCCTAACAGTGTTGCGTAGTGGTCCAGTCCCGCTCGGAACATCCACTCATGAAGAGAGTTCTCGTAGTTAAGGATAAAGCTAAAAGGTTTAAAAAATATTTCACCAACTTCTGGCACATCAAACAACAGAAAAACGATAAGAAAATAGACAATAAATTTGACGGCCATCTTCTTGGGGTCCTCGTTCCAACTGTTCAGCAGTCTCATGAAGCAATATGTTGACAGGAACCAAAAGGTATGCATAGGACAGATGTAATATAACATATACTCGTTTCGTACTACAAAGCACGTGATCACAACCAGGAAATTCAGTCGAAAGAGCATCTTAAGGACACGATAAAGACTAAAGTCTTTTTTAATCCAGAAAAAGGAGAAATTACCTGCAGGATGAAAAAATATATGATGTCGTTTTATTAAGTTTATGTAAGCTAGGCATTAGACTCGTTAAAAATCACCTTTCATTTGTTGGAGAGGTTCATATTTTCGGCGTTTGGGAAGCTACAAAGTAAATTGAGAAAGGAACTTTACAAATCATTCTTCTCGATGTTCTTTCCGCATAGTTATAGTAAATGATCCCAACAGCTTTAAAAAGAGAAAGAGTTTGGGCGCTTAACGGATGTAAGATGGGAGGTGTCCGTTAACCCGGATGGTGAACATGTACAAAGTGGTCGTGTTTGATTAGTTAATATTTTTTAGAATGGTTGAACCTCTTGCGACACAAAATTGATTTTTTCCAGAGTGAGGAGGGGGGAGAAGGGGTGGGCTCGCTTATTGTATTATCTGATGATTGAATGGGTAATGAAAGTTACAGCATTCTATTCAGAAAGTAGCATCTTCAAAGTGACGATCAAGATTCAGTCAGATTCGTGCATTGGTACGGCATTGCAAAAGTACTTACCAAAACCCGTCATCCAGACGTATGCCGCTATGAATACTCTAATGGCGTTGTAAGTCTCGGCAGCTTTGAAGTAGTGATACCATACGAACATGACCTGCATCCAACCCTTCCATTCTTCAGTCTGCTCGCGGTTTAATATCTTGTCTGCAGTCTCTTTTCTGGTAAATCCAGCGGCCACTCCAAACAGGAGCAAGGTTAAAAAGAAAAAAAGGTCGCGAGAGTAAGTGCGCTCTGACGCTGGAAAGTAATGAGCGTCGTCGCACAAGAAGTAGAAGAACATAATGGCTCCAAAAACAGCCACAGAGGAAAGGAAATCGTCGAGTGACGGTGTTGTTGAAGCCTGAGTCTGCAATGCTGACTTCTTGTCTCCACTGTTCTCTTGAACGATGTTCACCAAGTGTTCTTTGGTGTCTAGAGATTCCTTTTGTTTTAAAATCTCACCGTTCTCTATCATAACCATATGGGTTTCTTTTGTAAGATCTTGAAATTAGAAAGAACGTGTAGGATCAATTAAAACAGGACACTGATGGCTGAGCGTTATACACTACAGATTATGAAATAACATACAATTAAATACAATATAAAACCATCTAAACAGGGAGCGAGTTGTAGTTGAGATCATCAACAAATAGCAAAGGCTAATCTAGTGGATAATACCAATAAAACTATTAGACACAGGAATGATAAGAAATTTATCCCATGATTAAAAAATGCGCTAGTCTAGATAAGGGTCTCTTAAGTTCTTTGCTAAATAGTGTAAGAGAATTCAACTTAGTGATACTAAGCCGTCACCTTGATTTTGTTTGTTTATCGCTCTTGCCTGTTCAGTATCAGACAAATAATAATTATGGGAAACAGTTGTCAGGTTTTCTTACCAGCAGGAGGCATGCGAAGTTTCATCAAGCTTGAAACTTTAAAGTACATCAGAAATTTTCGAAAAAGAGCCAGGCACATCATCGAGACCCAGAACACAAACAGGGCCTTCTGATGTATTGACAAGGGACCTTTTGAGGGCAGCTTCTCATGTCCTTCTGTTTGTGGACCCATCTAGGCGTTTTTATTGCCCACCTGTACCGTCCGGCCTACAAATAAAAACCATAAAGTATCACTCTGTCGCTACGACAACGCGGCGCGTGAAGATCTCCTCCATAGCGAAATGATTTGCAGGATAACAACTGAAACATATACAAGTATCCAGCGAGTTATAAAAGCAAGTAATTGATGATAATAATGATAATATATAATAATAATAATAATAGCTGATTTTCTAAACATCTTACACGTTAAATTTAAATTCCGGCGGGAATGTATAATAGCAGCCATGGCGATACCCACGCTGACGTCACCTACCGATATTTATGTGCCAACCGGAAGCGCATTGGTTCTTGCCAAACTAAAGATTAACAGTGTTTGTAGACAGTGATGTCTCCAATAATTCGGCCTGATCTGATCTCAGGCATATAGGAAATCTTCATCGCAAGTTGCAAAAGTCAGTAACGTAAACATGCCACTAGCCTCGCCGATACTGAGTATTTGGCCGAGTATGAAACTCGGTACTCTTTTGTTTCAAGGAGACCTTTGACTTAACTCAAAACAATTTACTACCTGTGCTTTTAATATTATCAAAACGTTTACTAGTCAGGATTCAATTAAGGTGTCCCATTCATATTTAAAAGAGATGAGCGCAAAACGCAAAATTTTCATGGGAGAAAATTATAACATGTTATAAGGGAGGTTATTTCTAATCGATTCTTGAAAAGTTTACGCATATTGAATTTAATATTGGTTTCTTTTTTATTCATGTTAGTCAATCAGTTGATCCAGTTTGTTTCAAAAGTGCTACGTAAGATCACTCTACTTTCACTGATTATATCTAAGTGAGAGTACTAGATTTTTGCAGTATTTTGGAAACAACTGACGTTTTCGTCTTTTGGCTGTCGTTGAAACAAAGCGCCTTCAATAAAATGATCCGGCTTAATCAACTGATGGTGACGGTGGAATCCATTTCATCACTGTAACTTAAACGACTTCTGGTGTTTTGAATCAAATCACACCCAGGGGAGACAAAAAGAGAGAGAGAAAAAAAATCTAACAAATTCCATTTCATACCTTTAAATACGTCAGGTGTGTCTCTGATGTAGCTTATGATTTTGATCGCCTCAAGACAAAATTTTCTTGCTATGTAAACATGTCATTACTGGTACCAGCTTTCATGTTACCATGGTCATTACAAGCAACTGATGAGAATGTCGACTGAGGCAAGTAAAAGCTGTCAGCTTTTCAGCCTTAATAAAGCCAAAATCAATGTTGCTGGGAAACACCGGGAAATTTTTAGGAAAAACTAATTTGTAAGTTTGATCTTAATTGAAGTAAACTTATGTGACAGGTGATTGGTTTAGCCAGAGATTAGTAGCATATGCAGCGGAGTCCTGGAGACTAGACTTTTCGATTTGTGTTGAAGGGAGGACTGGGGAGAGGGAAAAATGAATGAGCGCGGAGGGGACGATTGGAAGGGGAAAGAGAGCACCTCACACCTCGCGGGTACTCTTTTTCTTTTCAGCTGGAGCCTCTGCGGAGGAGCGGAGAGCTCCCAATTAACAAACGGCAACCGGCCCAGCGTGCGTCAGGACGTAACGAAGACAACGCGAGGCGCGGAGGCGCACAAATCAACCTACTGCTTGACCAATGAGAAAAACTTTAATTTAAAGTAGTGGAATGACATGAGCAGAGCGCCATCGACCACCCTTTCTTGGAGGTGAGTGTTGTAATCTGCAGGCGCAATGACGTGTCAGTGCAAATCATTTTTTGTAAAGTCTAGTTTCTTTTCGGTAAATAAGTAGATTTCTATCTCAATATGAATTGCAAAATCTTTTTTTTTTATGTTATCATAAACAACCTCTTTAAATTTTCCTTCAGTATTAAGATAATAACCTTTTAAAACTATGAGCCCGTCACCGGTCCGTCTCAGGTAAAATAATAGTCGGCTGGAGTAAAAACAAAATATACTGATTTGCGTAGAAATACATACTGCTCTGAGTGCCCGCTAAGTTTCGTCAGAATTAACCCCTGAGCGAAAAGCAAATGGGTAATTGACCAACCAACGCGCGAACAGGCTACAGGGAAAAGGCGGTGTAGACCTATTGTAGTCAAGTGAACAACTTAAAACTTAGCTAAAATAAATTACAGTCGGTACTCATTTGAAAATACAGTTACCCGCTAGGAGTCTGACTGTGCTTTTTCTTTCGTATTCTCAGCAAGGTTAAATCTTTGTATTATACCAGAAACCCCTTATGAGTTTCTGATTATACATAACATGGTTCAATTTTCTCTTTTGTTTAAATTTTGTTTTCTTTTGTTTTTGGGTATAGCAGTAAAGTAAGATAAAAAGATTGAAACAAGGAAACGAAAATAATATTTAAATCAATGGCAAAAATGAACCACAACAAATGTATCTCAGGGGGAAGAGCGCATGGCCGCCAAAAAAAATGAAAGAAATAGGTAAATCTAAGTTCTCAAGCAGGAAACGTTTTGGAATCTGAAGATTCTCATCACTCACATGTAAATGAGTAAACTTGAATTTATAAAGATGTAAATTTATTGGACAGGAAAACTCGCTTTCGGTTGGTTTACTAACAATGGACAAACTAACCACAGCCAGTGCACATGTACCGAGCCGTAACCGACGGAGGCAAAATATACATTTTCATACAAATTTTTAATTCACTAGTTTAGTTCGTCGCATGGGAAGATCGACGTTTTTTTATCTAGAGACGATCTTTAGACGTTCTTTTAGTCTGAAGCAGACGAATAGAACGTGTTGGACGATCCAAACTCATTCAGACGAACTTAAGTGAGCCAGACGTCGAACTCAGTTTCATGAACTTACCTCACTAAGTTTGGTTCGTCTCATCTCAGAAACGTTCGACGTTTGGCCCAGGCATTAGATCACTACAACGCATACAAAACAGAGAATAATATCTTAACAATATCCTCACCTTAAAAGTTGAAGTTTCTTATTGGTCGGTATTTTAAATTCTGACTGGCAATACGAACCTTTTGATAACGAAACGTTCCCCGGAACATTTGCAAGAAACTAATCTCGTGCCCAGATCTCTTGTTTACGAAGCTGAATTTCGGCTTCATCGACAATAGATCTAGGTACGAGATTAACAAAAAACAATATCCGAGCCTGTTGAGCATGTATGCATGTAGTTGAACTGTGATTGGGTAAATTCGCGCCTGTTAGGCTATAAGTAATAAAGAACTTCTGTTTAAACTGTCAAATTACGGTATTGACCAGTACCAGTGGGATGGATACAAGATTTCCTCAATAATGGACTGCAGTGTGTCATCTTAGCGGGAGAGAAATCCCCTTCTTAACGTCACATCAAGGGTACCTCAGGGATCTGTCCTAGGGCCAATCTTATTTTTGGCATTTATAAATGACTTACCAAACTGCATTAGGTCTAAAGTTCGTCTTTCTGCTGATGACAAAATTATTTTTAACAATTAGTTCATGCGTCAGCGTGCGTGTGTCGAGATGTTGGGCACTTGGAAAGTTTGGAGAGCATGCACGAAGGAGGCGTAATAGTTGCTTGAGGCGCAGCTGAAAGCAACTCTAGCCTCTTGGGTGCTCTCCAAACTTCCCAAGTGCGTAGCCCTCGTTTCTCGCGTCTTCGCCGCTCAACGCTCGCGTGCGCGTGCACTCCCCTTACTAAATCTGAGGAAAAAGAGAGACTGCTCGCAGTCCAATTATTTTCGGCCACAATTTTGAGTTGCATTCCATCCAAAACCGAGACACAGCCGCTCTTGTACTCAAAGCGTCGAATTCAGAAAAACTCACCTCTCACCTTTTGGCCACTTGAACGGTTTACAATTCATTTAACACTAATTATGCGCAAATGTTTGCATGAACACTGATCCTGATCTACATTAGGACCTACTAGGGGAAAAGAGCACCGCCGTTTTCCCAACCCAGACTCCCGATCGGCTCGCTTCGCTTGTCGATTTTTTTTTCGCTTTTTTCTCCCACTTCGGAGCCTGTTCTCAGGATAATCCTCTACTGAATAGTTGATCTACCGATGTTTATGACTCAATCATCCAAACGATGGCAAAGGTTCTCCTCAGGGTAGGTATTTCTTTCACACAGTAGGGAGACTGCCTAGCATGCCAGCAAACAAAAACATCATTTTGTACCACGTGACTAAGCTTCCCTCAATACTAGTCGTTGACTGTTCATTATATATTTACACAAAGGAAGCTATGCCTGTTTCATCCATAAGAATCATTTTGGACCGCTTTTATCTGATTGTTTCTTCATTTGAGAAATCGTCGATTTGAATCTCACTTCTCGGGTTCGTAGCCTTGTGAACGTGACTCCAAATCTGTCCATTAAAGCAAATTGGTCCTTTTTAAAAACAACTTTTACAGCTTTTTGTTACATACCTGGACAGAAACTCCTAAAAAGAAAGAAAACTCACCAATACAATTAGAAGCTGCCCAGAATTTCTAGTGAAGACTGTCACAGATGGGCGAGACTGAGCTGGACTGAATACGTGGCTATCACAAATCATCTTTATTCAGTTTTCCTTAAGATTCTATGAAAGCACAGGTTTCCTGGGGTGTCAGTAAAGCGCGGGGTCGGGGCCGCAGTCGGGGTCTAGCATGCATGGGTTAGGGTTGACACTAACCCTAACCCTAACCTAACCCTAACCTCTAAAACAGCATGCTTAAAAAAAAAAGATAGACCCCGACCCTGGCCCCGCGTTTTACTGACACCGGATTTCGTGGGCGCTCCTTTATCCCAGCTTAGTTGAAAAACGCCCATGGTCAGTGGTTTAGAATACCTTATTTATTCGAATAAGCGCCCAGCCTCGAATTCGCGCCCACCTCGAATACGTGCCTATCCTAAAGGCAGAAAAAGTTTATAAGCGCCCACCCCACCCCACCCCCTCCCACAAAAACTCCAATAAGAGATCATAAGATACCCTCCCGAAGACAGAGTTTTCTTCAGAGTATTGTACAGAAACCTTGCTTTGTTACATCTTCGCTTTTTGCTATTAGCATTTACTATTTTGTTGCAAAATATACTACAACACTTGCCGAGAATGGTGAACATTTAATAAGCGCCCAGCCTCGAATAAGCGCCAACTCTCAAAGTCCAAAAATTTAATAAGCGCCTAGGCCAGTTCATCGAATAAACACGGTATCTATCATTCGTGGCAGATTCGTCAAAAAGGGCAAGAAACTTCTGCTTACATTGCCCGAGGGGCAAAAACGGGAACACAAATGTCCACAAATGCATGGTATAACAATGGACACAAAAGGCGATATGTAACAGACAGGACAATGTCAAGGGAAAAAATGATTACTTGGGGAAGAATGAAATTATGAAAGACAAGAAAAATTTCTTTATTGAGCGCTCTCTTATGCTGGCCGGGGGAACTTAAGTCACTGAAGGATGGTTGTGTGATTCAAGAGTTTTTTAAGATCTTATTCAACCCCGATCCTACTAGGAACTGATCAAGTGATTAACGGTTCTTTAACTGGTTTCACCAGTTAATGACATATGCAAAATACTATTTACAATCAATACCGGAGGGGAGGGGGGGGGGGGGGGGGGCAGACAGTTTCGCATCGACTTAACCCCAAAAAGGTTTTGTTTTCAGGATAAATTTTACCTTAATTAATGGTAATTTTACATTTATTTGGAGGCTTTTTTGCAAAAAATAAAAATTTGAAAACTAACATGTTGACACCCTTTTGACTATGGATTATGTTGTGAGTGGGAGATGTAGTGTGTGTTTCTTATTTTGGTTTTTTGATATATGTTATAGTTACTTATTTCATACTCTATAGTGAAAAGTGTAGTGTGGATAGGAGGTTTGTTTAGATATGAAAGATTGCAATAGGGAGCGGGGCGGAGAAAGGGGGGGGGGGGTGGGGGGGGGGGGGGGGGGTGGGGGGGGGGAGGGCAGACAGTGTTCGACTGCACTTACCACCAAAGACGTTTGCTTTACAGATTAAATCTACCTTAAGTACATGTGAATTTACATGTAATTGCGAGACTTTCTGCTAAAAATTAAAACTTGCAAGACTACCATGTGACTACCCAGCTTAAAACTCTCTTTGAAACATGTACTTAAATCTAAAGTGTTTTTCTCTTTTGCCTTAAGAGTTGTTTAAAAACCTTTGCAAGGGTGTTTGAGAAATGCATGTATACAGCTATGTAGAGAAAGGTTGTCGGAAAAAGTGCACGCGACAATCCCGAAATGGTTGTGGTTGGTTTTGAATTCATAGTCTTGAGCACTGAAATAGACGGCTGGAGTCAGGCCTTTCCTTGTACGTACACTTAAACCGGATCAAGGAGGAGGATCAAGCTTTATTCAATCTCTGCTTAAAACCCCTTTCAGTAGCTGTTATTGGACAGATGTCCTCAGCCTTCAGACCCTTCAAAGTAGGAAACTTGGTTTTAACTGTACATGTACATTCAATGCACGTTTAAAATGTAAAAAGCAAGACTAGAATAAAAAGCATTGTACCTTAATAGATGATGCGTTGAGCTTTTTCACAAGTTTTATGATTATTTGTTAAGCTTCTGGCTGAACCTGTAGCTCAACTCATCATCAACACAGTATTAATCCAATCAATTGTATGAATGGATCTTCATGGGTGTTGCACCTTATTAGTGAGCTCTGTCCATTCTAGGGCATATTTTTTAATGAGGTGAGCCATCCCAGTTAGCCGGAATGGCTCTGCTTGCCTTGTTTCCTCTTAAAATTGTTGGTGAGTTTATATGAGAAGGCAGGCTGGACTGCTTGCCGAGATCCCAGTTGCTTGAGCCAAGACCTCGACAGACAGGCCAGCGTGCCTTCTCATATAAACACAACAACAATTTTAAAAGGAAACAAGGCATGAGCTGAGCCGAGCCTAGCCAGGTAAAGTGAGCTAGCCCGGCTAACTGGGATGGCTTACCTCATCTAAACAGGCTCTTAGTCAAAAGGATACGTAATCAGGGTCCAGAGAAAGTCAGTTTTACAGCTTGCCATTCAGGCAAGCTGCAGCTAACATGTACTAGCCCAAGAGTCATTTTAATTGCCCCGAAAAAAAATTTTGGATGAGCAGGATTGATTATAGATCTTCTGTAATGTGAATTTCCCCCAAAAAAATTCATTTGCCCGTCAGGCAAGTTAAGAACAGAATTCACTAGCCCAATAGCAAAATCTACCAGTCCCGGGCTATCAGACATGACTTTCTTTGCACACTGGTAATACTCTTTTTGTAGAGGCTACAGCAGTGATTTTTTCCCACCTACAGACTACACAAAGGTAACCAGCCATTGGTACATCCATTAGCTGTCACTAATTTTTCAAGTCAGTGATAACATGGGAAAGTAGCAAACTTTACTTATGTTTTTGGTGTTCCTTCTTTTAAAATGTAATCAGGGAACATGCTTGTAAAAACCAGGGAATATTCCTGCCCCAGCCTGGACTTAAGGGATAGACCTGCATAGTCCACGTACAGTTTACACCTTATGATCGACTTACAATGCAGCTTGTCTACTTACTGTCTTTGACATAAAGTTTCCTGCTTTATCAAAACTCTATAAGGTTCCAGCAGGATGAAACGCAATTGGCCCAGAAGAACTAGCAGGAACAAATGCCATTCTTTTGGCTGGTGGTTCTAATGATAAATTAGTCTTGCTGATAGTGTTGAGCATGGCCTCAGCTGCCTTCCGCTTGGACTCTTTTTTGGATCTGCCCTTCCCAGTGCACAGTAGATTACCAATGGTTACTGTTGTCTCAAAAGTTCTTTGGTGAGGGGGGCCTTCACCATTGGTAACCTCAAATTCTGGCTTCTGCAGGCCTTTTTTGGCCACTACTTCCTGGAGATGACCCACAGGGTTGTTATGAGGTGCTAATGCTGCCGTGGTAGTCCATTGCTGACAAATATAAAGGGCTTATGTGTTAGTCAACCAAGCAGAGTTCATGAAAAGACAATCTACTTCCTGTACAGTGAATTCTGATACAGAATTTCTTTTCGATAAAGCTATAGCATTTTTATCAGTCTAAATGACACACATTGTAAAAATAGTAAGAGACCAAAAGACTGACTCACAGACTTTTTGAAGCTTATAATAAGTACTAAAGCCGCCTTCTGACCACCGGCTAAACATTTAAATCACAAAACTATCCAAAACTTTCTCCACAGTCTAGCTACATGCCAACTAAACATGTCACCTCTTATGGATCAATAATTGATCTATGAGAGGTGACATGTTTATTACATGTAAATAGTCATTCTTTGGTTTTTAACATCACAAATGCAGATTACAAAACATGGTTTGCATATTTCTTGTAGTCTTTATATTCTTTTTGGTCATATTTCCAAGCTTTTTTGCAGGTTTTTCAGCAGACATCAATCATAAAAAAAACTGATACCAAAACCCAAATAGGAATCACTACTTTTAAGATATGCTAGTTTATTTCCTTACGAATATAGCAATTACATTTACTGGTCACCACAGATAGGCATACATTGGGGTTCAAATTTATCAGTAGTGCGATTTCTTTTATAATTATTTGTTTTATACAGTGTACTCACTATCTAACAGTTTCACACCAAAAAACTAGGAAGAATAAAAACTTAACCATAACACATACATGACCAGCACATTATTTTTTAAAACATTCTTAGCTCACATCTATGGATGCTCCTTAGTCCCCCAAGTAGTGTGCATGAAATTGTTCTTTCATCTTACAAAGGCAAAATAACAAAAACTAAAAACAGAGACAAGGTTATTGAGTAAAAGCAAGCTAAAAAAAAGAAAATAATAAGCTAGCTGGGCTTTTCCTTCTCTGCATCCTTGTAAAAGGATCAAGGTCCTAAACATAGCTGTATAGCTGTTGCACTAAGCTTTTTAGGATAGTTCAATGTTCAAGACTAATAACTTTAGCCGGAGTTTAAGGGTGTGTTTGAATAATATATTTATTGTATTCCTTTTTACATACACAGTGTTAATCACATGTACTTTGTATATGCAAAAGCAAACAGAAGTACAGAAGGATACAATTAAAATCTTATGGTACAGTCACCTCTCTCTATAAAGGTAGACAATGTTGGGACCACCCCTAAGTGTACAACTGTAACAAGAGTTGGTCTTGGAGTGGAGAATAACAGGAACAAGCCATAGGAGTCCATTTTAAGGGGGTACTAATCTTTCAGAGGGACCCATTAAGACAGAGTTGACAGTAACCCAAAGAAAAATATCATACTCACATTTACATAGTCCATGTACAACTGTGATTCCTTTAACTTATCCAAGGTAAGTCTTGCAGCCTCATGCTTTGCTTTCTTTTTTCCACAACCTGATCCCTGTCCAACCACATCCCCAACAGTGCAGCTAATAACAAATGTTCTGCTATGATTTGGGCCACTTTCTGAGACAGTTTCAAAATTGCAGACCAGTCCCATTCGCATAGCAAGTTCCATCAGCTCACTTATTGGTGTCTTAGCTGCAGGTTGAATAGCAGGTAATGAGCGTGGAGGAAGTTGGGGCCCATATGCTTCTTCCACAGAGGAGCCTTGTGGAACAAATGTAGGACCTAAGGGTACAGTCCCTGACATGCTGCAGCAAAACCACAATAATTATAACAAATAAACACAAACATCACAATGAACTGATGCACAAGGATTGTAAATTAGAACGTGAAGAGATTGAACAGCTGACCAACTTTACAACAGTTCTCTTGGAGACATTCAAACAGCTGTATGTGTCTGACATGTAATTTTTCATATCCTAATAAAAGGTACCAATAATTTCCTCAGAAGCAAATGCAAGACAGAATGACGCGCTGTTGTGCGTAGAACCTGTTCTCTGGTTAAACACGAATCTTACGAAATGATCATTACACATATCCATTAGTTACGACAACAGAAATCCATAACACGAGAAAAACTTAAACAAACAGCTTACAAAAACACTTGAGAAACTTGTAGAAAACTTGAGGATATTTCATGGCAGCCTTGTGCACGCCAGTAACAAGGCCCCATGTGCATGCTCCTAATAAAACAACAGGGAAACTCACTAAACAAGATAACAGCTGTTACATGTCTTCAACCTAGTTTGATTCAGAATTTCCTTTGTTTTATGATTATTTAAAGGAGACAAAGGACAAAGTATATCCTGAGCATGGATTTTGCCTAGAGGAGGGCTAATTCAGTTTTCCTTGTTGGGATCCTTTGAAGAACAAGGAAGAAAACAAAGTACACTGATAGCTTGAGAAAACAGCTGATATTTCGCAATGCCATCGCTGGTTTCCCAGAAATGACTTCTGAGAAACGATGTCAAAAAATGACTCATCACTAACTATACCTGCTTCTGATTGGTTAACCGCAAGCAAAATTCGCTTCAACCAATCAGAAGCACTACATGAACTAGGTAGCAACATACCATCAATATGGAAATTTCTGTGCATGCTCATTCCTAGGCAAACCAGTAGTGGCATCACAAAATGTTGGCTGTTTTCTCTGTTTATGCTTATAATAACTTACTGCATACTCAAGTTAACTTGAGCAATCATAAATTGCAATCATGCAATCATAAATTTGATTAGAGGTGAATGTACACGAGTGTACACCACAGATTACTGACTTAGCTTGGACCTTCTTCCACGGCGAGTGGCTAGCCATACATAGAAGAATAGATTCTTGTTTTAAAACATCTACCTGATTTATAACTTCCCAAGGTTGAGACAAATACCCCTGAATACAGTTGCTATTAAAACAAAACCGTTTTCATAACTGTAACTTAAAACACGGACGTTTAAAAACTCTACATCTTCCATCTTTTAAGTATTACTTTTAAACAAAAAGGGAAGAAAATTCGTTTACCTTTATGCTCCAAAAAAACCCTTGTTTTTTACAGTAGATTGCGGGAGAAAGTGTTCCTGAATGTTCAAAATGGTGGTAAAACTAAAAACTAGAAGCTGGTGTGATGATAGGACTGGGCCCCACCAAAAATAAACTAGCACCCAGGCCCTTTTGGCGAGTTTTTCTTCGCTCTCTTTTTTTTGGAAGCTGTAAGTAAGGCTTCATTTTCAGTCACAACGAAAGTAGCACAGTTTCAGTTTAACAGGCCCTCTTGCTTAGGTACCTATCCCTGAATCACAGAGGCCATTTTATGTTGTGTGGGTCAGGAGATTAAAGTTTTGGCGGCGGTGTCACAGCGTTTTGGGCATCCCCGCGTTTTGGGCATCCCCATTCCCAAATCCCTAGCGTTTTGGGCATCCCCGGTGGGGGATGCCCAAAACGCTGATCGCTTCGACTTTGCCTAAATTGTTTCAGACTGGGGAAAAGTCGGGATTGTCAATCACGAATTTACGGCTGAATAGTGTAGATGCATGTTAGAATTATATCGTCTGACACTTTTCGCCGGGTTTATTGCGCAGAAAAAAACCCATAGGCAGTAAACGTTGGCTCAAAACGGGACGAAATTGAAATTTACAACCGCATAACATCCCTTCGCTGTACA
>CALNXI010001356.1:18521-44534 GCA_942486025.1 Porites evermanni | reverse complement strand
TTTTCATTCGAGGAATATGCATAAACGCAAACCCCAGAGGACAGAGTTCATTTATAATGTTCGCCGTCTGTTGATTATTCAAGTCTAGCCAAGTTTCTGTTATCGCCAACAGGTCTATTTGATTCTCAACCACATAGTCTTTCAAAAACATAGCCTTCTTCCTGATGGAACGAGTATTCAATAAAGCGAAGCGAAACAAACCGAACGCACCGCTTGAGTAGCACCGGCATGCTGAATGGTTATAAGATTATTAAAATTAACACCACTGCGCCTTGGACGAGGTTTATTATGTCCAGCCATGCTGTAGATAGATGAAATTCGACAGAATGCAGATAAACAGCCATGGTTTCTCGTAGTAGCTTGGCCACAATTTTCATATTTACCAGGACCAGGGTTTAAACATACATCTCCACTGATAAATAAGCGAATTAAATGTAAGCCTGAGACGGAACAAGAGTGGTAGTTGATTCTCGAAGAGAAGTAACCTTTCCCACGTGCAATACGGATAATTAGACGATTGTGGTTCCACAGACAAGAAGCAAAGTTACTTGCTTTATTCTCAGCGATATCGTTTCCAAATGCACAGCTGTTGACCAAAGAAGCTTCATGGTAACCATCATATCCATGTTTAAAGAATGTCAAAGGCCAAAGAGCGATAAGAATAAACAGAAATCCGGAGCGGCGAAAAAGAGGTCTGCACGCCATGAGGTGTCAAATCAATGCCTTCGACTATGGTGAAATGCAACAGACTCGCTCAAAGTATCCTGGTATTGCTAGACATAAAATGCCTCCTCTTACTTCACCGTGTTTTCATGACAACTTTTTATTGAAAGATTGAGAGTGACTGGCCTGTTCCAGGCTCCCTATGATGTGAACATAGCTTGAGAAAACAGCTGATATTTCGCAATGCCATCGCCGGTTTCCCAGAAATGACTTCTGAGAAACGATGTCAAAAAATTCCATACTGATGACTCATCACTAACCAGATCTGCTTCTGATTGGTTAACCACAAGCAAAATTTGCTTCTTCCAATCAGAACATGAACATGAACATGAACTAGGCAGGGACACACCATCAATATGGGAATTTCTGTGCCTACTCATTCCTAGGCAAACCAGTGGTGGCATCACAAAATGTTGGCTGTTTTCTCTCGTTGTGCACATAATAACTTACTGCATGCTCAAGTTAACTTGAGCAATCATAAATTGCAATCATGCAATCATAAATTGATTAGAGGTGAATGTACACGAGCGTACACCACAGATTACTGACTTAGCTTGGACCTTCTTCCACGGCGAGTGGCTAGCCATACATAGAAGAATAGATTCTTGTTTTAAAACATCTACCTGATTTATGACTTCCCAAGGTTGAGACAAATACACCTAAATACAGTTGCTATTAAAACAAAACCGTTTTCATAACTGTAACTTAAAACACGGACGTTTAAAAACTCTACATCTTCCATCTTTTAAGTATTACTTTTGAACAAAAAGGGAAGAAAATTCGTTTACCTTTATGCTCCAAAAAAAACCTTGTTTTTTACAGTAGATTGCGGGAGAAAGTATTCCTGAATGTTCAAAATGGTGGTAAAACTAACTAGAAGCTGGTGTGATGATAGGACTGGGCCCCACCAAAAATAAACTAGCACCCAGGCCCTTTTCAAGAGTTTTTCTTCTCTCTCTTTTTTTTGGAAGCTGTAAGTAAGGCTTCACTTTCAGTCACAACGAAAGCAGCACAGTTTCAGTTTAACAGGCCCTCTTGCTTAGGTACCTATCCCTGAATCACAGAGGCCATTTTTGTTTAACCTGACTAGCTGGCGGTGTCACAGCGTTTTGGGCACCCCCGCGTTTTGGGCATCCCCATTCCCATATCCCTAGCGTTTTGGGCATCCCCTTCTCATATTACTGCAGCGTTTTGGGCATCCCCCGGTATCCTCCCGGGATGCCCAAATCCCTAGTGTTTTGGTCATCCCCTCCAAAATAATTTTGGATTTCGCGGGAAAATCGAAAACCTTTTAGAGATGGATTCCGCTAAATATAGAAATCTTTTCCAGTATCTTAAAAATAAGGTTTACCCTGAAGGCTTCACAAAGCAAGACAAAACGACTCTTCAAAAATTCGCCTTATAAAACGCTGGAGTATGGAAATTTTCCTATGGGCCCTTGTGATCAAAGGGGTCATTTTTCTCAAACGATGAGACGCGCCGTCTGTCAAAACATTCCTCACAACATGTACAACATGGCTTTTCAATAATCAAATATCAACAGCATCAAGACTCAGCTCAAGACCTCCGTGATTTGTTTGTTCCGTACATAAATACTGCATCAAATGAAATACCATTGTTTATGATATAAAAGATATTGAAAGATTCTCGATTAAATGTCAATATTTACGTGAAACGTTAAAATTGAATGGCGTCCTACTCATCTAGGAATGAAAACACCAGAATTCTCTTGCTACGAGCACAATACCATGTGTGACTTCCTAATTAACACTTCTGAAGAACAAGATCCAACGTGATGAAAGAGGACCTGCCCGACCGTCACAGAGCTGGCAATCCGGTTTCGAAGAGAATTGTCGGCCTTTTGTTGCTTTTTCTTTTGTTATGCCTTATCATTAAGCAACTTTATGTTGTTTCGTCTTAATGATTGGCTGAAACCACTAAACAGTAAATAAAAAACCTAGATGGGAGCAGCAGCGTTACTCGGATTCTGTCACTCAGTTATTGTTGCCTTAAAGGCTCAAATTGCTTTAAGAACACAAAAAAAGTCCCAAAAATCGATAGGATAACTTCCGGTTGGGCACGCCGCAGATGAACTTAGTAAGATGGACCAGTCACCTCAAACAAAGATTGTGTTTACTCTTCTAGGACAACTACTGCCAGTAAACTTGACAGGCTTGAATTGGATCGGATAGATCAAACAAGGGATCACAGACCAACGAACTCAAAATGGTCCGAAAAACTGAAGGCTATTCACTGCTCCTTCTCGCGGTGGTGATTATCTTTCTGAACATCCTCGCCATCATCGTTATTTTGCGCTTCAAAAGGAAATACAATCCAGATATTCTGATCCTTAGTCTTGCGATTGCGGACTTACTAAAAGCGTTAGTTCCATTGAACATGACTTTGTACGCTTACCTCAGCGAGAAAGGAATGACAGAAGGCTCTGCTTCTTGTAAAATATTTGGCTGGACTGCCTTCACGCTCAACTGTGGAATCATGATGGTCATGACTGTTATGGCCATCGACAGATATATCGCCTTGTGTTGGCCATTGGCGTATAAGTACAAACGTTTGCTCTCGAAAAAACGACTTATTTACACAATCGTTGCTGTTTTTGTATTTAGTGGGACGCAATCTTTTCTGCCACTGGTGGGGATTGGAAAAATGAGAGCCTACAGCAATGGAAGCTTCTGCCATTTTGATTTCGATTCCACCAAACCTGCTAACCGAGCATACAGTATCTTTGTGCTCTCTCTTGGCATGGCTATGATTGTGGTGGTTGTGTTTTGCTACACATGCGCCATGATTAGCATAAAAGGCCTGATGAAGCGTCAGCGAAGGATGTCCACCACTACTCCGGACCTTGATGGAGCAGATCGCAAGAGGCAAGCTATGAATAGCATGTTTGCGCGTCTTATGATCGTAATGATGATGATTTTTTTCGTCTCTTGGCTTCTCTTCTTGGTAAGTTGCAATCAATTTATACGTTTCTGTCATTTGTCAAGTGTTCTTCTGCGTTTTGCAGTCGTGTGGAGAACATATTAAGTCCTTATTTATCTTTTTTACATAGGTGTACTAATGTGACCTTGAACTCAGCTGTTTCTGTCCATGCTCGTATAAAACATTTTTGCGTTATTCTGTCAGGCTTTTGAGCTCAAATGTGATATTATTTTTATCTTTCCTTAAATGACTCTCATAATTCAGGAAGCATACTTATCATGATTTAAACGACAGCAGTGCTCTAAAAATTCTGCGCCTGAGTGTTTGACACCCTGTAATGTCCTATTAAATTCGTGATTTCTGGCGCTGACAATTAACCGTAAAACTTTAGTTTTAGTTTTGCAAGCTATGACCTTTGATAGTATCCAGCTAGCGTAGCGTGTTAGTCGGAATTTATCGACTTTTATTCAACTTATTCTTTCTCTGAAAAATATGATACAAATATTTGCATGCGTGCAAAAATGGATGTCGCCTGACGTAGACCCGACAAGGAGACAACATGATAAGACGAACTTATCTTGTAAAACTAATGCGTAAAAAGATACAAAGAATACATCAACAGTAAGAAGTGTGTGTGAAAGTGAAAAGGCGACGTATAAAATGTTCAAAGAATATAAGCCATAACCATAACATGAAATCGAAAAGCGTGTAATCATTAACAACGCTGAACGCGAGCGCTGAACATTAGAAACTGGGTTGATTATTTTTTCATATATAACGTTTATTTTCCTCTTTTTTGCTTTAGTGCTGTTCAATCTGAAGAATTTGGTTTTCTGACTTGTTAGATAGCTTTTGTTAAGGTAGCAATTCGTGCAATTCGCAGAAAGAATTCAGGGTTTTAAATTAATCCTTACTTCAAATTGTCATTGCAAAGGGCTCCAATAACCACTGAAGGTAATTCATCTGTCGCGTTCTGACAAAACAAACACTTTTGAAATTTTGAAGTGATTTCGTGCATAACAATCTGTTTGGTTAGAAAGCACTTTTAAAATTAATTGTCCCTTTTGTTGATAACTCTTTTTAATCAAATCCTTAACTGGTCATCGCGTTTCTTGTTATGCGAAGTCGATTGGAAAATCGATTCCACTTCCGTGTTGTTTAATATACTGAAAACTGCATGAGTTATGTGTATTTTCTCTCTGTTTACCTGTAACGTTCCTGTTTGCGCGCGGAACAAATGGAATGCAATTAGCCGCAAATATCATATCAGAGTAAGAGTTATTTTTGGCTTATACTTCTGGCTGTTGAACTTAGAAACAAAATATTTTTCTAATGATAAAATCCTATGACATGTTATCTTTTTTCGTCCAAGAGAATCACGTTTTTTTCCATTTTCGTACACTCAGAGCCGCTAGATCATGCCAGATACTTTTTATAGGTCAATAATATTCTCGATTTATGGTCTCCGACCTCGTTCTCGGTGGTTTTCCTTTCAATCATAACACCGCTCACCATTTTTAAGGGAAAAGATACGTGAATGTCACTACATTCTAGTCGGATCAGTCTTTTCTCTGTTTAGGTTGATGGGTAATTGGTTTCCGGAATGATATCGTAATGATCACAAGACCATAGCATTCACCGCCGGATTAGCTTAGGGATTCTTCAGCCAGATACTTGTAGACTTTGTTTAAAGCAGCAGTGATCGCAATCTGAGAAAGGCCTTTCTTTAACCATCATACTGGCTTGGTTTTATACAGCTTGTTTGTGAAAGCAATAATTAGAACTTGCACGTAGGGTGATCTTATCGCCGTAGAAAGGATGGGAAAAGAAACAAGCTAAGGGCAAAATAAGCGTTCAGGGTACTTAGCCAGCATTTCGGGAGTAAAGGAAGGGGTACTGGTTTGTCAAATGTGTCCCTTTTTCAAACGGCCAGGTTCAGGAAGGGTTGGACAAAGCCCGCGCCATAGCCTGGAGGGCGGGGGGTTACTCCTGGGAATTCTTGGTAAGGGTGTGCCGCCCGGTTCTCCAAATCCTGACTCTATTTCAGACCAAAAATGTCATTTTCAGACCAGAGCTCTAAAATCCACACCCGTTTTCAGACCTGGCCTTTATTACTTAGATTAGAGTGCAAACAAAGAAAATTCTTTAAATCCATTTTGAATGCGCATATTTCTCTATCTTTCTTACTCAGTTGGAATTGAAACGATAAATACGTTCATACACTCCCGTAGTTCCCTCGAAAACCACACCCGATTCCAGAGCAAAATGGGGCAAAGTGTATACCCATTTTCAGACCAAAACGGCGCAAAAACCCTACCCGATGGGGCGGCCCATACCTATATAGCTTATATAAGGGAGTACCCCCCCCCCCCCCCCCCCCCCCCCCCCGTCTCGGCCCCCTGGCGTTTCTGCTCAGCAGTCAGTTTTCAGTGAAGCCCTGCGTATCGCTCTCCTGTCTTTCCTGTTTTTTTTTTTTCTTGGTAGTTGTTGCCGGGAGTTGGGGTTGGGGGGGGGGGGGGGGTGGGGGGGTGGGGGGGAGAGTGTGACGGGGGGGGCCTGCGCCGCGCGCGGCGTTCACTGTGCCCGAGCAAGATGGGGCAAAGTGTTTACCCATTTTCAGCACAAAACGGCACAAAAACACTACCCGATGGGGCGGCCCATACCCTATTTGCTTTTATAAGGGAGTTCCCCCCCCCCCCCACCCCCGGCGCCTTCTGGTGGGTTAGGCTACTTTAGCGACGAAAGCTGTAGGTTAGCTAAAGTCATCGAAATCCCCTCTCCTTCGTTCAAGTTTTTTTTATGTCAGGGAGAGGCTGGCCGGGAACTGGGTATTGGGAAAGCCTGCGAGTGACGGTCAGTAGGGGAAAAGCTCCCAGGCGCTTACTATCCCCACAGGAGCCTCGGCGGTTAGAGGGATCGAAATCCCCCAAAAAATGTGATAGGTCCGGTTCAAAGCGTAGTTTTTTAAGTACAAAGAGCGCTGTAACGTTTATTGCAGTTTTTGCTTTGTTTTGTTTTTTTAACCCTTTATCCTTTTCGTATGCTATTATTAGTGGAGAGAACTTGTTAGAGGATTAACAACAGGTCTAAAGGTCTCTAATGATAGATGGTGACTTCTCATGTGTAACAACATCTTACATCTTTTTGGCTAAGTTGAGTTGATTCTTGCCTTTGTCTTTTCAGATTGTTATTCTTCAGCATGTGAGTGGTTGGTTCCAAATCCCACCAGAAGCTCATTTCTGGTCAATGCGGTTGGCTGTTATTAACTCAGTTCTCAATCCATTAATCGGCGCCGCCATGTGCAAGCCATATAGAAAAGGATATATATTCATCCTTTGCAAGATTTTTCACTGCTGTGGTTTATGTTCATCCTACCAAGCCGACAGTATGTTCATAATTCTTTAACCTGATAATCATCCTCAAACTTAGGTTATGTTCACACTATATCAGATAATTTTCGTGCCCACGTGGAAAGCTATCCGAAACGGCACAAGTCTTTCACACCCAACTTTGTGCCATCGAGTTTGGCCGAGAAGGTTAACGTTTGGTGCACTAAATTCCAGTTCTCGCTCCTGTTTATCTACTTCCTCGACTGTAGTAATAGATGTTCACGCTGCAGCAAAGTATGGCACAAAACCTCTCCAATATGTACTGTGACGCAACACTTTCGAGATCGTCGCGGCGCAGCTTTGCGCCGTCACAGAAACCGCGCATAAAACACAGTTCTTGTGTGTGAACAGAAGCCCTAACCGGTATGGTTTTCATGGCGGCGCAAAAGCTTTCCAGAATATTGTGAATATAGCCTTAAGGTAGATACCCTGGGTACCAGAGGTTTTTTCTCGCGTGCGAGGAGGAGCGAGAAGACTTGACCGAAACCGGAAACCTCGCATGGAAAGTCTCTGGCACCCAGGGTATAAGGTAGACGGCCGGGGTACAAAAAAAAAAGACGTCTAAGCCCCTTTTCCTACCAGGCGTTTTTACATTTTCTCATCTGAGAGCGAATGGTATCTATACCTTTAAGCCTTCTAAGAAAAATCCCTGCCAAACTATTGACTCTGATCTCAAAACGTCTCCTGCAACATTCAGTTGGGGACACGCTTTAGTGGCCGTTGCCGTGGTAGAGATGTGGCCTTTGTAGAGAGGTTTAAAAAAGAGTCAATGTATGGACTTTTCGCCGGGACAATAGAAAGTGGCCATTGTAGAGAGGTGGCCGTTAGTAGAAGTTCGACTGTTGTTGTCAAGGCAACGGGTCTTTGAAGGGCGCTTTAAACTTTAACTTTTTAAAAATGATCACGAATCGAAGAGAGACAAGTTTCTTTTCATTAGAAAGTATGGTCTTTTTAGTTGTACTTACGTTGCCGCACTGATTCTTGAAAACATGTTCTTTGTTTGCAAAGCATATCTTATGAGGTCCGCTACCTTGTTTTTTCGACTTCCAGATCCATGGATACTTGCACGAAGGCTTTCGCAAGGTTCACGGCGCAGTTTTGATGTAGAACCAGCCACACCGACCACAGATCAAACGGTGGTTAGAGTCACGAGCAATCCTTCATTCAGTTATCATGATTCTGGCATTGTTCCTGATGGAGGCAGCATTGGATACCATCAGGGTGGCCTTATTAACTCCGCTTATGAAAAGGAACCATGCACAACCGAAAGCTATTATTGCACCACTGTTGACGGAGTCCAGGAAAGGCCTCGTCTATGTAAAAAGCGCATTTCTTTCAAAGACGAGGTCGAAGCAAATCAAGCTGCATTGCCGTCACCTGAAGAGAAGAAGGAAGCTGGATCCATGGTGCGTCTGTCCGCTGGTAAAACAACTCCAAAACAGGAAACCTCTGATTTACCTTCCAGTGACAAATATGGCTGTTACACGCAAGAAAATAGTGATGAAAACAAAGTCATAATCTCGCCAGAGATGGACGCAGCTTTTGAAGATGAATCTTCTTGCGGCGACACACGATCCAGTTCAAGCAAAAGAAAGAGAAAAACCGCTGTCTCAGGTATGATAATCATACTCTGACATAATAGTCCGTTCAACGCCTTATTTGGGAATGGACTTAGTGTGATGCTAGAGGGAAATAAAAGCCGGTAGAGTGGGTACGAAAGGTGTTCTCTTCAACCCAGAATGTCCACGTATTTGTCAAGCGCACGCAATTTTCTCCTTTTCAAAAACCTACAGGTGAAAAGGGCTAAGAAAATTAATTTAAAACATTAGACAAGTCTATTTAGCTTTCGTACATGGTAGTACAGTTAAACCCCGCTTTGTGGACACCTTATTATTACGAACAGTTTGCTTTGTGCCCGAGGAAAGAAAGCCCTTACAGTTTCTCTAAATTCAAACCGCTTTATATGGACACCCTGTTAATACGGACACTCTCTATGGCCCCCTCAGTGTCCGTATTAACCGGCTCTGACTGTATATTTACTAGGCTGTAACTATACTTAAACGTCTTTGTTCACTTATTTTTCTTTCTTGTTCTTTTCTCTAGTTTATCCGTTCATGTGCAAGACACCAGAATTGTTCAACGATAACTCTTTAGAGAACAGTCAGTTATCTCGCGATTCACAAGGTGAAAATGGTGAAAGTGTACAACAAAATTTTGCCGTGACAGAGAAAGCTAAACAGGATGTAAAGCCATCTAAAGCAGATGTTCTGACTGATTATAACCAGTTGTCCCTTAGCGCTATAGATGTAACATCAGAAGCATTATCTAAAGACTTTGAAGGGGAAAATGCATTGGAATTAAGTCCAGAAGCAAAGTCTACGGAAAAAAGAGCCGATTGTTTCTCGTCACCAGGCCCCCTTGAGGAGACAGGGCCTCAGACTCTTCAAGTCACACATTTTCCAGTTAATACAAACTCTGGTATAAAGACAACTGTTTTGCCCGACCGCTTCACATCGAGATCTTCCCTTCCATTTTCAAGGAGTCGTTCCTTTATAGAAAGAACTCTTACTACCTCGTTTTCACGCACAAAGTTGCGTTCTCGGTCATTTGCCAATGGTTCAACTTCAAACACGAATCTATTTTACAAGTTTGACAATTTGGGTTATCGGACAGCTGACTTGCCGTTTCACAGGCATTCCGTGAATCTAGCCGGGGAACAGCTAGGTGGAATTCAGAGCTATTCGGAATCTGATTTTACTTTCTCCTTACCAGAAACTGTCCTGGTTTCCCCTCATGGCACACCAAATACAGAAAGTTTCAGAAGTTTTCAGGCTGAGGAGCACCATAATCCACCCGACAAAAGTGGGATAAGTGTAGGTAAGAACTGTCGAGACATCAGCATAAAAAGAGAGGAAGAATGAGAATATCGTAAATGTCGCCCCATGTAAGGGATTCCGGAATCAGGGAAAATTTTGCTTGTGGAATCCAGAATCTAGGAAATGTGTTTTGTTGAATCCGGAATCCAGGAAATTTGTGTCGTGCAATCGGGAATCCTGGGATTTGGAATTCGGAATCCCACTAACGTTTAGAATCCGGAATCTAAGTCCCACTGACAAAGAATCCGGAATCCAGTACCTTTAATTTTCGGAATCCACAGCGTGGAATCCAGAATTTCTAGACTGTCTTATATCCCCTTTCATGGGGCAATAAATTCGCCATAGGTTTCTTTCAGTTCATCGTATGTCACTTGTATTACATCAATAACTGTTACTCGCTATTTTACCTTGGTTGCCAGAGGTTTTTTATTGTACTAAAATTAAGTGAACTTGGTCTCATGAATTTTCACCAATTATTTCATTCTATAGGATATAAGTCTTAAGTGAGAGCAGACTTGTTGGAGTCGGGGTCGGTTATTCTCAGTGGCATAGAGAAACGTACCCCTGTGTTTATCATCGAAAAGGCTTCTTAAAGAACTTTGGCGTTGACAATAAAATGTTACGTCAGTTTTTCTCCTTGTTTACCCTTTTTTATCCACCAAGGTTTACTTAGTTTACACTTTTTTGCAGAAAATGAAAACAGACCTCAAGGGCAAAGCTCCAATCACGACGTAATGCGAAAGTCTAGCAAGATTTACAAGGAACTGGGTGAATTAAGCATCGAGGAACTGGAACGAGAGGTCTTCTGTTGAGGTTATAGCAGTTAGTAGAGGATGAAAAATTCCAATAAGTGTAAAAATCCATCGCTTGGTAAGCTGTTGAAATGTGAGAAATCCCAGGTTCTTTTGGAAAGCAGAAAAAAACTTGTGAAATGTGTAATTTTTAACAAATATCGTGATCTGGAAATTTTTCTTAAATTTTCGGGTCTTTTGAATACCTTCTCCCTTCATTACTTTTATCTTTCTTTTCGGTTACCCAAACTGCTTTTCTCGGAGGCAATAATTATTATATGTCAAAGTATTTTCTCTCGATTTTGTCGACGGCCTTACTAAGTAGCTCAAAAACTGCAAACTTGTAGACTGCGAAAAAAGCTACGATGCATTTTCTGTTGCCCCTTCCTAATTTCTCCTACAGTTCGCACACTCCCTCTTATTCGTCACGAGTGTGTGTGCGCAAAACTGAATGAAAGACGGAAGCCTGCAGTCTATACCGTGACTGCATAAAATTCGAACTTTATGGCCACAGGCGTAAAATATTACGCTGAACAATGGTGAATAACGGGAAGCTGTAACTAGGAGTTTTTTCACGACATTAGGGCAGTTCTGCGTTATATTAAGGCGGGACTGATAGAACTTGAGACTATTGATGATGCTAGGCGATCAGTTGAGGTAAACCAATCATATCGAAAAACGTTATAGATATAACGGTGTATTTTTTGTTTTTTGTTCGATAAGATTTAGTTGTAAATTTAATTCCCTTAATATATGATAAATTATTTCGATTGAAATCTATCTTGTTGATTGGTTATCAATTGCACCAGCATTAGTTTTTGCAATAAACTAAACGAGTCTATTCCTGCGTATCTAGTGAAGTCCCTTATTTCTTCTACTCTGACGTCACTGGCACTATAATTTACCTTCCATGCCCGTGGCAGACAGGAGACACCGGCCTAATCTCATGCGTCTGACATACAGCGGTTTTCAGTAAAGATACTTAATAAATGTCTGACCACCGGCATTTTACGCGCGACTAGAGGGTCACTGTGATGTCACTCGTGTTCTTCCTGTGGTCAGAAGGTTAGAGACACTTTGTGTTTCAGGTGAGGAAAATACAATTCAAGTTGACCCCCTTCCCCCTGAACAGCGTCGGGTGTTACAGGTCAACTTTGTTCCGAGGGAATGGGCAAAAATCTTGTTAAGGCGGTGTTTATGACTGTGTTTTGCCGGGTTAGCTTCAAAACCCTCAGCGTCAAATTACGTACACCCGAAAAAGAGGAGGTGTACCAGAACCTTTTGGTCAGGATTCTATTTGCCCGAACGGCGAGGGGCGATATTCCCTAGAACGGTCTATCCTGGGATGTCTCTTTCACTTCTTCCAAAACAGAGGATTTTTACAAGTTTGAGTGTGTGGTTCGGAAAACTGCTGTTGAGGTATTTTGATAAAAGGGTCATCCGTTAAAACGTCACTCCGTCGTTAACTACGCTGCTTATGTAGGTAGACGGAATTATGTATGTTAACTTATCAGAGGGGGCACCATTTTGGTCAGAAATGCTTCATAACTAGTCCCTGAGTAGTCAGTCTTCTGCATTATATTTTAGCTTTTATTGGAGGTTCTCGCGATGATAAATTATCCCTGCACGCACAAAACAAAAAGCCTGTGATCAGGTTCACTTGTCCGAGTTCTGGGAAAATAGCCACCAGGTCAGATTTAGGAGTCAAAAGTGACTTTGTGTCGTGCATTTGGACCTGTGTACAACGCAAAAAAGTTCAAAGGACATGAATCCATTGAAAAGGGACTGGACCGCTATACTAGCGAGGAAGGCATACCTTACTTTACAAGCAGCTGCCCAAGAAAGTAATTAAATAATCGTGGGATGTAAGTGAAGTATGCCAGGTGATTGTGTTTGTTCTCATCACGTAGTCACACTTCTTGTCGTAAAGGACCGGTAATTATATATCTCTCTAACGGTATATTAGTTATGATAATTTTGCTTCAGGAAACATATACGCATACCATTGTGTTCGTCTAGCCTGTGTACAACCGCCCCCTCCCCGATTTTGCAATTAATTGAGAGGCGTGGACGGCTGTAGACAGGCGCTATTCTGCTTATACATATTGAATGGATGTTTTACAGTTTCATTGTCAAAAAAATTGGAATAAAATTCATCTTTTACTGTTTAAAGATGCCGCTCGCTGATATTAAAATATATCATTGATCGTAATGATTCTGCATGAAAATTTTTATAATACCTCATGAAATCAGACCAATCAACCTAACTGCTCAGTTTACAATTTTGCTTTGCTTGCAGTGCACAAAAGCAGGTGAATCCATTACCTAAGAACACGGAATTCAAGTTAGTGGGTAAAAAGTAAAACGAAAACTGCTCTCTCTTTTAAATAATCAAGTCTATTTATTCCACTTAATTCACACAAAAGGCAAACAGCTAGTTAAAGATGAACTGACTAAATCGATTTACGTGAGTGCCTTGTTTATTTCGCCTATCCATCCAAGGGAGAATAAACAGAATAAATTACTTTTATTTACATATTTTAAAGAAGAACAACTTCTAATTCTTTTTTGCTAGAATTTCTTAATTACTTTCTACCAATTCATGTCACTGGTATATCTGTGACACATGGAGCATTTCGTGGCCTAAGGTTGTGGATTTTATTAAAACTTTGCATCTGCTGTAAAACAGAGACATTTTTATCAGCCGCAGTATTACCACCAAAGAAGCGTTTTTGAAAGAACACTTTGAAATCCCTCATTTGTACAACGTAAATTAAAAAATTAATTGCGCTGTTTGCAAAGGCAATCACGCCGCTTCCGTAGCGAATTATGTAATCGGTTTGGAAGGTTATATCTGGTTTGGCGATCATGTTATATGCCACGTAGCCAAAGTAGAAAAAGTAGGGAATAATGAAAGCAAACGTAATTACAATAAGAAGAAGGGTTCCCCGGATTTTTGCAGCTCGCATTTTACTCCTCATTGGGTAATTTAAGTCAACGGAAACCCTGGTTTTAACTGTTACCCAAACAGTTTTAATTAACGAGATATTTATGATCATGAGAAATATGCAGGGAAAAATATACTCGATTGCAGTGAACGAAAGAAAAAGGAGTCGAAATGGAAAATATGCTTTATCATACTTACAAATGACTGTGAAGTGCGTTTCATTCAGGTCATACCTTATTCCCCTAAAAGTTGCAGCGGCACTGAGAGTATTTATACACCCAAGAAACCAGGCCAGGAAAATTGATCTGCGAACAGTTGATGAACTTAAGGGCCGAGGCACTCGCCTCAATGAAACATATTTCTCGATGCTTATCACCATTAGATTGTGAATAGTAATAATGGGGAATACAATATTGACAAAGCGAACTGCCTTACATGTCCAGTCAGTCTGAAAAACATCGAAGCAAATCTGGATGCAGGTGAGTGGCAGTGACACTGAAGTGGAAAGGATGTCAGAAATAGCTAAGCTTCTCACAAACAAATTAAACGTTTTTACAAAGCGGCTACTTTCGATGCGGCTTAGTGTTTTTTCTTTCCAGGACACAAAGGAGACGATTAAGACATTTCCTATAAACCCCACCACACCNCATTTCGTGGCCTAAGGTTGTGGATTTTATTAAAACTTTGCATCTGCTGTAAAACAGAGACATTTTTATCAGCCGCAGTATTACCACCAAAGAAGCGTTTTTGAAAGAACACTTTGAAATCCCTCATTTGTACAACGTAAATTAAAAAATTAATTGCGCTGTTTGCAAAGGCAATCACGCCGCTTCCGTAGCGAATTATGTAATCGGTTTGGAAGGTTATATCTGGTTTGGCGATCATGTTATATGCCACGTAGCCAAAGTAGAAAAAGTAGGGAATAATGAAAGCAAACGTAATTACAATAAGAAGAAGGGTTCCCCGGATTTTTGCAGCTCGCATTTTACTCCTCATTGGGTAATTTAAGTCAACGGAAACCCTGGTTTTAACTGTTACCCAAACAGTTTTAATTAACGAGATATTTATGATCATGAGAAATATGCAGGGAAAAATATACTCGATTGCAGTGAACGAAAGAAAAAGGAGTCGAAATGGAAAATATGCTTTATCATACTTACAAATGACTGTGAAGTGCGTTTCATTCAGGTCATACCTTATTCCCCTAAAAGTTGCAGCGGCACTGAGAGTATTTATACACCCAAGAAACCAGGCCAGGAAAATTGATCTGCGAACAGTTGATGAACTTAAGGGCCGAGGCACTCGCCTCAATGAAACATATTTCTCGATGCTTATCACCATTAGATTGTGAATAGTAATAATGGGGAATACAATATTGACAAAGCGAACTGCCTTACATGTCCAGTCAGTCTGAAAAACATCGAAGCAAATCTGGATGCAGGTGAGTGGCAGTGACACTGAAGTGGAAAGGATGTCAGAAATAGCTAAGCTTCTCACAAACAAATTAAACGTTTTTACAAAGCGGCTACTTTCGATGCGGCTTAGTGTTTTTTCTTTCCAGGACACAAAGGAGACGATTAAGACATTTCCTATAAACCCCACCACACCAACAACTAGCATCGGTAAAACCAGTGCAAGTTTTGTTGTAAATCCCGCTGGTGTAAAAGTGTAGACTGCACTTTTGGAAGTTGAGATATTCCCAAATGACGCTGTGATTTCGCTGTCAATGACCATTTTACTGCTGAAGATGTTCTCTGCATGTAAAAATATATAGTTTTGTTAGAACACCTTGAAGTTTCCTTTCAATTTTTTGTTGTTTCGTATGCACGACAACTGTTATAATTAAAGAACTTTCTCTTCAGAAGAACTTACAAAAGTATCGGCCCTGTATTTGTAGTACCTTAATGTATCCCCAACTAAACTATGACAAAACAGTTTGAGCTACTACTTACGTTTTCAAATTTCACTTATGTTGTTTCACTCCAAAAGCAAACTGAGTTCCAAGCATTTCTTCGCAAGATCCACGATGAATTATCCTAGATATGTTTTAAGTGAAATAGAGAGAGAGAGAGAGAGAGAGAGATGATGATGTTTGTGTTATGATACAATGATGGCAAGGCCAAAATATGTTAAATATTTACCAAGCGAATTTTTCTCTCTACTTTGAAAACTTCGGTAGGGATTTAGAAATTGTGTTGATTCAAAGCAAATTGACGGCTAGGACCCTAGCTCATTTCGTGAAAAAGATGTTAGAAGCATCTCTAAGAAAAGAGTAAGGCACATTTAAATCCGTCCTCCTCTTCACTAATGACGTTAATATACAATTCGTCTTATTGTTTGTCACTACTTTGCACTAATGATGATAAATTATTTTTTTTATTGTTTGATGATAACTAAATGGCACTAATGGTGCTATAAATAATTTATCTTTTTGTTTGAATATTTCCACCTGGACTGGTAAAATTTTGCAATGAAGAAACGTTTATATGCTCCATACAAAATCTTCCATTGACTAAATTGAGGGAAGAGATTAAGCGGATAGAGGATGAAGCAGATGTCGCCGGTGGGCGAAGGTGGTGGATAAGAAACGTAGTTTCCAACATAGTTTATACTGAGACTAAGATATATTTAAAAAAAATTATCTACTTTCTTAACTAAATTGGATCATTCAAAAAGTGTTTAAGAAGTGTTCAGGTAGTAAAATTTGATTAATGCCATTTGCCAAGCGTATTTTTTTGCTTTAAAAACAACCGCTTATGCAAATGACACTGAAAAGGTAAACGAGAAGAAAATAGAGCAGAAACAAACAAATAAAAAAATGCTCTCATAAGTTTCAAGGTCAATTTCATTTAATCAACTAGTTATTCAAATAACTTTAACATAAAACAATAGTGAGAAGAAAAAACAGAGCTAGGCAGTATTGAGCGTTATTTTCACTCACGTGACCAGCATCTATGCAAATTTATTGGAACAAAAGAAAAAACTCTCTATTATAAGGGAGGCGATTAACTTCAATTTTTGATTGTAGTTACTGTCTCCCAGGTTGGCGATGCCACTGTGACTAAGCCTTGTAAGGCCTTAATTACACTATAGTTAAAAAATCCACAAGACATTTCCGATAAGCTGTTCACAGTCCTCTATTTTCTTCGTAAGATAATTGGAATCGAGCACCTTGTCTTAAAATATGCGGAGTCTAACTTGGTGAGAGTATTAAATCTACTAAAGAGCTCGCCACGTCAGTCCATTTGAAACCAAGATAGTACATGTTGGATCGAAATAGAATGGTTTTCTTTATAGTTTTATAATTTTAACCTTTTTTCCGGCCGAATTCAAGATGGCAGCCGACATGTACAGTCAGATACAAGATGGTGATCATGGTGGACTGTGATAGTCATGATGTAATTCTCACGTGATTTGAATGAATCAATATAATGAATACAGACTCACTTTACTACCCATGTTCTTTTTTTTCTTCTTTTTAATCTTTATCATTTCTTTATTGACTTTATTTTATTTTTAAGGTTGTGCAGTTTCTTTGCACGTTAAAGTAAGGGTTACATTGAGTTATTTTCCATTTTTTTTACATGTGTATTGACTCGTAATCGTTATTTGTTATGATGTGCTACAAACACGTTGAGATTGAATGTCGAAGCCCTTTCACCTTTGGCAAATTATGAAAAGTCTGCATGGGTTTTAATTAAATATCCGAGGAGTTTCAACAAAAAAAATAAGGAACAAGTTGCTGCAGGGTGACCTAAGGAACCTCGCCTCTTGGTCATCTTCTGTTGGCCTGGCCTTTAATGACTCTAAAGGTAAAATGTAACGGATAACTGGAAAGCTCAATCATGTAATTGCCAGCCATGAAATGAATGATCATACCCTTGGAATCTCCACTGCTGAAAAAGCCTAGCTGTTGTCATTTCTGACAATTTCTCATGGGACAAACAGGTTTGTGCGGTCTGTTCAAAGTCTAACAGGATGACTTTGTTAAGTTTCGTCCGGCGTAACACCAGGTGTATTAAGAACGTGTCTGTTAGACGATCCATCTATTTAACGCTAGTGAGGTCCCACCTTGGTGTGGGCCACTCAATCGATGGAACGGGTTTGCAAACTGGAGCGGATTCAGCGACGAGCTTCAAAATACATCCTCAATCTTCCATTTCATTGTCAATAATCATATAAGGATAGGCTTATTCAATTAAACCTGCTTCCCCTGACATACTGGCGCAAATATCTTGACATGGTATTCTTCTTTAAGGCCGTAACTGGGCGTGTTAAAATTAATC
Organism: Porites evermanni; assembly: GCA_942486025.1. Lineage (NCBI taxonomy): Eukaryota > Metazoa > Cnidaria > Anthozoa > Scleractinia > Poritidae > Porites > Porites evermanni. The sequence continues at coordinate 26,582 of CALNXI010001356.1, read as the reverse complement.
CAGCTGTTTCTCCTCGGATTCGTGCTCCAATAAGAATCACTAGATACACTAGCAATCCCGATCCATGGTGATCACTTTATTTTTAATCAGGCACTGCAAAACAACAATCTTTCAAACGTCATTTTTTAACAGAACTAGTAGAATATGGAATTCTCTTGCCGCAGACCTTGGACTATCTGTTGCTTGTTCTTTAAGTTCTTTTAAGCTGTCTTTTAGGGTTTTTACGAACAAGCTCTTGTCGCTTTCTACTTCCCTGATGACCCTCGGTCTTTCAAATCTATGTGCTTGACCTGTAACGCTGCCCATAATTTAGGACGGAGCGTCGTCTGTTGCTTATAGATAGTATTGTTAGTTTTTACATTTATCGATCTGTGTCCTGGGCCCGCAGTAATTGGCGTTCGCTGTTGCGGTGTCCCCGCCTGTACTCAGTCCTGTGAATACATGTACACTTTTTTTTCTGTGTCGAATATCTTGTTGTTTGGCATAGTTAATAAAAATAAAATAAAAAAATAATCACATGACCTCAATAATGCCCTCTGACTGGGTACTATATTTGCTACACAATCATCTCATACAAGAGAGGATAAAGGGGATAGAGAAGGCATCCCTCATATACACCCTATTCCATAGGTAATTCGTCTGGAGTTATTTTTAGAATCGGGATAAAGTTACCTCGCGCGCTGCGTGAATGTTTCGTGGAGGTTTCGCATGACTAAACGCCGTGCAAAACATGTCGGGCGAAAGGCAATGAAAGCATAAAGAGATCGAGAGCATTCCTGAACATTGAAGCGAAATGAGTCGGCGCTCACCTGGGAAAAGGGAATCGCTGGACTCTTTGACAACCCGTGAAATCAGTTTAACTCGAGGTTGTTGTAACCTCAGTGCTTTAATAAAATGAGAAATTTCGCCGGTCTATGAAACCGGTCGTTTGTTCAAACAAGCAAGTAGGGCGCCAAGTGTTATTTTTGTTGAATAATAAAAAACTAATAAAAGAATAAATATCAAACCAGAAATTGCTCTCTTCAAACTGTAAATTCTAAATAATCCTGAGAGAATATTCAGTGTGTTAAGGATTTCCCTGCTGTACTGTTAGCTCTATTCAAGAGAGGAAGGGCGATTCTTTTTTTAATTTCTGTTTCGCTGACACAGCTTTAGCAGAAATCTCTCTGGGACGGCAAACTAAATTTGTCACACAGACGCGAAAATTAAATATGTCAAACAGACTTGCCACACAGACGGAAAACTTCAGTTGTCACACGGACGGAAAACTAAGTTGAAACAAAGATGCGAAAACTAAATTGGTAACACAGACGCGAAAACTAAACTTGCCACACAGACGGAAAACTAAAGTAGTACACAGACGCGAAAACTAAATTTGCACACAGACGCCAAAACTAAAAGTTGTAACACAGACGCGAAAATAAAATAGTAACCCAGATGGGAAAACTGTAAACTTGTACACAGATGCGAAAACTAAACTAGTAGCACAAACGCGAAAACTAAAACTAAAAACACGGAAGCGAGAACCAAGCTAAAAGACCAACAACGCCTAGCCCGAAAAACGCGCAGAGGAAAACGAATACAAGGACAAGAGAAAACACCAACCTCATGAGCCGCAGGTTGGAGCGCAGGAACCACGTTGTCGTTAGCGTTCTGTGCGTTGTTGTCACCGGCAGCGTCGGCTGGAGCCGGAGGCGCGACAACTGGAGGGTCAACGGCCGCTGCAACAGACCCATCCGCAGGAACAACAGGGACTTGGTCCGACATGGAGAACGACGAACGAAGAGAATCTTCGAAGATGGCGCAGCGATGACCGGGCAAGAGAAAAAGAACGCCAAGCCAACGACTGGCGAACGTTTAACGAAAAGACAATTAAACAGGCCAAAACAGACCTATTTATACAAAACCTGTGTGAAACAGAACACCCAGAAGACTACGAGCGCGCGGGAATTTTTATCCTTGAATCCCGAAGGGATTTGGGGCGTTTGTACGAGATGGCCCCAGTGAGAATAGGTGGCTGGCTTCAATTGTTTATGTGCAAGATATTTTTCCTCTTTTTCCAGGAATGTTCTTCTTTCAGAAACAGTACATTTACTTTTAAGAATTATTCTTGAGAGTTTCACACTTCATTACTTCTTCTTAACGCCTAATACTTGCGATGAATATTTCGCCTTGCGAACACAAATCAGGTCAGATGCTTCAATCTGTTAGACAATCGCTAACCTGGATACCAGAGACTTTTTATGCGCGGTTTCCGGTTTCGGTCAATTCTTTACTTGAGCGGTGTGCCCACATTTGTCTAGCGCCCTCTCAAACTTCAAATGTTTGGCGGCCACACATTCATGTTTGAACCCACTTTGAACCTGTTTTCCCGTTACGTGTCCACGGTTAGTGATCTAAACGACGGGTATCACAGCTCGCGGGTGTGCGTGGATGTCGCCGGAACAGACAGTTGTCGTTTTCGTACAATGTTTTTATACTGATGTAGCGAAGACCTCAATTAGCAATTTCCGTCGAGTCGTAACCGCTTTCTCCGGCGAACATCCACAAGCCAGGACCGTCTCGCTCTTCGCCAGCTACTCTGGCCAGATTTTTTCACGTAGAAGTCTTTTGACTCGTCGGCGAAAGTAATAGCAAGTTTGCATGTCATATCGCTTGCTGTGCGTGATCGGTAGTGAAATGAATTACCCGCCAAGTTTAAAATTACATGATGCCACTCAAACCGACCAACAAGGTGGCGTCCTTAAAATAACCACGCAGTATGACACAGAGCCAAGAATAGATTGAAAATAATTTTCATTGAAAGAAGGTCATGTATGGTGGATTACCTCTCTTGGATCATTCTCTCTCTTGATTTGGCTGAGAACAATGTAAGAAATAAGCATAAGGGAATAACTCAGCTCAACAAGTAATAAAAAGCCAAGAGCGTTTGGAGGGTTTTTATTTCATTATTTACAAATAAGCTCCATAATTTATGGTGGATTTGCATAAAACAATTCATCCAGCTGTGGGAAATGAAATGTTCAAGCCACCACATACATTGTGCTGTTAAGATAACAAATAGTTTAGCAGGTGCTTTGATATTTCATAGCTTTTTGCATTGGAGGGAGACTACCAGATCTGTGGTTTGCATCAGTCTGTTGGTAAGTTAATTCATTTATTTTTTGATTAACAAATGTAGCTTGTAAAAACTCAGTTTTGCCTATTCCAATCACTATTTATTAAGGTGTGGAACAGAAAAAACATATTTGTGTCAGTTTCCTTGCTTGCAGCTAAAAGTAGAACCTGTCACAACGGATACTTTATACCGGGCACGGGATACGGTGTAACGTGAATCTTGAGGCAAAGTTTGAAAAGCATCACTTTTAAAATCAATCTAACATTCTCATGAATATAAACACGGTAAAAGATTGGTGACCCATTGGTTCTCCATAAATGGTAATTTATCGGTGGTAAAACATACAGGAATCTTGTAGTATACGTTTTAAGAGGCAGTCTCCCTAAAAGCGGTCCACTCGATTTCGCGACAAAAATAGTTTTCCTTAATTTTTTGTCGGTGAAAAGGCTTTAGTAGTTATATACTAAAATCGCTATTTTTGTTTTCAAATTCTTATTCTTAGCTCTGCTACAAGCCAAAAACGAATTGAGTACGTCTCGGCCTCTCAGAGAGTGTTTCAAAGACTAATTGACGGAATTTGAAAAGCGCGTTGCAAACAAACGAATGACTACACAAAAAAATCTGTTCAATTAAGTTTTTTTAGTTAACCTTTGATAGTTCACAGGCTAAATAAAAATATCTTTGATCAAACCATGTTCAAGTTACAGTGGTTCAAAGACTACCTATTTCGCAATCTTAATCCAAACCCTGAAAGTAAGGAAGATTTGAGGGAAAATATCTCAAACGTTGCGGCCTAAATCTGTTACAAAAATCATATCAAAGTAAAGTTTTAAGCTTATTTTCTTTGGTTTATTGACTCAGACTTGCGGGTATCTTCTGGGATTGCAACCAACAGTAGATTGCAATCTGCCATTTTGCGTATTTGCATACTAATTATTGGCCGTGTCAGACGTCACAATTGTACAGGTTAAAAGTTCCATAAAATTGGCTCTTTTGACACCTGAATTCGTCTCCGGCCTCTAAAAGAAAGTAATTAAGCTTCTTTAAGTATTTTTTAATCGAAAGAGATATATTAACACATGTTAACAGGGATGGTCATTCATATTACTGATGATGGCGGACGCCGTCGTCTTGTAATTACCTCCACTGAACAGTAAACAATGCTTTTAATAGAATTCTTTAGATCAGAAGTTGATCCAAGCTCTCTAAGTAATGAAAATAAATATCACTACCTCGGGATACAAAGCAAATACGGGAAAGGCAAAGTAGAATACAGAGTCCCTTCCCCAATTTCAGCGTGAATTTCACAGCGGTGCATAAAATTGTAATACTCAAGCTCTTTAAAAAGGTTTGACGCACAACCAAAACAAGTCATTTACCGTTTTATCTGTTCTCGCGGTAAATAAGAAGCTTACCTTGGCTTTAGATTCTTGATGGAAGAAGTCTATCCAGTCAGCTGAAGTTATACCTTTTCGTTAATTTTCACAATCAAATCATAGCGTGACTCGTCACCTAATAGTATGGTCACGTGGCGACGTAACTCGTCGGCGGCCAAAATCTTTTTGATAAACGAAATTTCTGTTTCTCTCCTTCAATTGCCGAAAATGCGTATCACACCGAGGAATTTGTATTGTTAATAAGTCATTGTTTACGGCATTTACGGCACCTTAAAACCTTGATACAAACAAATTTTCGGTTCAAAAGGGTTCTTTGTTTTGCGATACAGGACGCTTGAACCTCCAGGCTTTTGCGTGTCGCGGCATTAAGCTGGCAGCCGGGAAAGCTCTTATGTGGGTTAAAAACATTACGGATTTTTGGAGATTTTGCTATCTAAACATTCTTTGTCTTAGAATAAATATTGCTTTAATGTTTATGAGTTACTCAAGCGAAGAATTAACGCATAAGTAAGAAAACTCAAAAACAGATGTTTCTGTTGACACAAACATGGCGTCTCCATACAAAGCTTTATAAATTTGGGTAAAACGTTTTTCCGAATATCTCGTATATGAACTATTGCATAGAGCTGATTCTTGGCATGGCTTTTTGTATATTTATCTTCTTTCATTTCCCAGATTCTAGACTTTCTGTATTAAAAGGTTTCATTTTTATTTCTGCCTTCCCACGTGAGTGAAAACCGAGAATTAATCCTAGCCTGCTGAGCAGGCGTTTTTTTAACGCGCGACCCGGTGAGGAGGGGCATGCAACCTCTCCCTTTGAATCATTTTGTGACTCGCCCCAACTCTCGGTCAGTCGAAAGTCCAAATCGATCGCACAGCGAAATACGCCTGCTTTGCAGGCCATATTAACCCCTTCCTTTAAAACGTTTTCAAAAATCACGTAAGAAGCATGCCAATGAAGTGTAAGACTGGCGTTTGGTGCATTTTTTAACCCTCTTTTATCAGGAGCCCATCAAATGGAGCCTCCATCTCCCATACAAGCCCTTGGAGTCAACCCTTTCCCGAGTAGATTTATAATTAGAACGGTTCTCAGGGGAGACTTCGCGCGCCGACGGTGGGAAGAGCCAATCACAACGACGAAATGACACTGCTATTGTACTTCATCAAACAGTCGGAAATTCGGCGTTGACAGGTCAAACACAATCATAAGCTAGTGAAACGTGACTTCAGCGTTTTCATCCCTCAGAGATTTTCTTTCTTTTCTTTCTAGCGGGTAGATTATACTGTGGAGAGTTTTAAACTCTGACTATGTTAATCCTAATTTTGGTTGCTTGTCCCACATTAAGAGGCCATGAAGCTGGTATGTTACATGCGTAATGATTAACTACTTTTGTAGTCTGTAGTTCTGACGGGTTTCGTTTTCTTTAGCCAATTCTTTTGAGCTTTAAGGTTCTTATTTCGGCTAAATGACTCAATATATTAATCAAATTTCTGGTGTTTTAAGGTTTTTTTTTTCCGAAATGCGTTTATCTGAATAAATACTTTTAGTCCTTGTGGTTGCTTTGTCCGTCAGCTAGTGTGATGATTCCCTGCTATGTTTTGTAACGCCGGGCCCAGCCATTGTTTTCTCACAAAAAAAGTGATCTACAGATGCGAATTCGAAGGAAAGAATTGGCCTAAACTTCTACCGTTAATTGCTGAGAGTTGTCCTGTTAGTCAGTCACAATTCTTTTGGCGCAGATACAATCCATTTTGTTTTTCTTGAGATAAGAGGGTCTTTGGACTGGAGCGCGATGTCACAAATTCCTCCGTTAGCAAATTACTTTTGAGTTAGCTTGACGGTCGAGCAACTGTTGTCTTCTGTTCAGCTTTTCAAGTGCCAGTTTTATTAGGCAGCTCTCATGGTGATACAAGAAAAGACTGCAGTTTCTCAGATTTCGGAACTGAAGCATTCCTCCTTTAATAGTTGCTACTTAGGTTATCGCACGCGGTGCTTAACTGCCGAAATCCACTCCACGGTGATGACAAAAATCAAATGGTCGTGGCACTTTTTCGGCGCTGATCATCGAAAAGTTTCAACTCGTCCACAGAACGCTTAATCGTCGACTGTTTTCAAGGTGCATGCTTCAATGTGGGATGTATGACGGCAAAAAAAAAAAAACACTCGCAAAGATAACCTTTCCGTGATCCTCAGTTTGCTGCCTTTGTCCCATCGCTTCATGCTCAGTCTCAGTCGGGTAATTCATTAACTTTTTTTTCATGATTCCCAGATCCCAGCGGCTGTAAAATTGTAAAAATGGACGTATAGTAAAAAAGGAAAACGGTCGAAGGACGGGCTTCTGAGTTCGACTTCATCCAACTTCATTTTTTTCACGGTGACATACGAGACTCACGGAAATATGACACTTTTCGCGGGAAACAAGCCGTTCTATTTATAAATCTACTCGGGAAAGGGTTGACTCAAGAAATTAATGGAGATGGAGGTTCCATTTGATGGGCTCCTGTCTTTTATCCGTTCTTTTCAAACCAGTTTCTTGTTATTACCATTTTAGCATCTTATATGGTGCATTTTTTAAACTTCACGTACATTATAAAGGATTAGAGAGGTGACCTACCAACCCTTTTGCCCCAACCCGTCAGGTAGTCTGCCACACAGACGTTTCGGTGTCGTCACGCAACGTGGGGAGGAACGTTGTGTGACGACACTAAAAACGGCTGTGTAGCAGACTACCCGCTAGGTCGCTAATTTTAGATTGCTGCACATGAGAATTGTTTTCTCGGGCTTGGCAAAGCATAATGTTTAGAGCACAATTTGATTCCTTTTTTTCAAGTTTGTTGTTTAAAAAAGTGAAATCGCATGTGCAACATTTATGATTAGGAACTTGGTGGGGTGGCCTGTGAAGCCTGGTCTCTAATCCCTTGTGCTGTCAACTTAGAATGTCCCTCATAAGAGGCCAAAACAGTTAGTACGACTAAGACGTTTTCAAAGAACGGATGCAATAGTCTTTAAAAAATGCACCTACAGAGAGTCTTGTAGTTTGCATGCAGAGTATTTTAATGTGACATCTTGTCGGCATTCTGGTTACGTGATTTTGAAGTTCTAAAGGACAGGCATGTCCGGGGGTTTTGGATTTTCCGGTATCCGGGCTCAATTTTATTCAGGTTTACGGAATTTTAGTATCACAATAAGGATATATTTTTTCCTAAATTTTTTATATTTAGACAACTTTTTTGTGTAAATGCACGTTGTCATAGTGATCGAAATATGCTCACCAAAAGTTCGCATGAGCTGGAAAAAGAAGGAATTTTTCGGATTAGACTCGTGACCGACTTGCAGTGAACCGGAAGTTATACAGTTTATCTGGGTATGTTGTTTCTCAGCAAACTGTCTAATGATCCCGATTTCTTCGAGATTGCACCAATATTACTTGATGAAGCGTATATGAGGTACCGTCCTTCCAGTTCAAGTGGCTTTCAGTAAGAGAGAATGTGTCAAAATATCGAAGAATATATTCCAGTGCTTGTTATGTGCCATTGTCAATTTCC
>CALNXI010001356.1:0-10596 GCA_942486025.1 Porites evermanni | reverse complement strand
TTTTGCGTTTCTGTCCGGTGTGGGGGGGGGGGGGGGGGAGTATTTTTAAAAATGGTGAGTTTTTTGGGGGGCAGGCTAAAAAGGGAAAGTAATCCCCCCCTTTTTTAGCCCCCCCCCAAATAAGCCCCCCTTTTTTAAAAAGCCCCCCCCCCCCCCCCCTCTCGATAAGGGGAAGAACGTTATTAAGCCCCCTTCTCCTCTCCCTCCTTGTTCTTCACTACCAAATTAATACAAAATGGACTGATCCAGTGTGGGTTATTCATATCTGGAAGTTAGGATCTTTAGCTCCAAGACCTCTAACGTCATCTCCCTGAGTATTTCCACTTTATTTCGTCGTTCTTTATGGAGAATTGATACCATCTTCTGTTTGTTTGAAAAAGCAGTATGGTCCCCAATTTCGGTTAATTGATTAAGTCCCCCTTCTCAAATAAGCTCCCATGTTTGTAAAACAAATTTAAGCTACACAATGCGTCCGTGTAGTATCTGCCGTTTAAAAAAAGAAAAGAAAAAGAAATTTTACATCTTTGAGGTTTTGTATTTGAATTTTGCAGGCGTTATAAAAAAAGAAAAATTGGTAAAGGTGTCCTTCAGATTTCCTTACTGTAATACTGACTGTGTATTTTGTTTCCTTAGCCAGGATTTTGTTTACCTAATAGTTGGCTTTAAGTCATTAAGTTATGAATTGCAGGAGGAAAAGTTAGTGTACGACATATATGCTATGTTTGGTAAGTTGCAACACTGAGATGGAAATATGAAGTAACCTGGGAATTCAGCCAGGGGGGGGAGGCGGGGGAAGCTGCCATGTGTAGCTTAGCAGGGGCTATGGGGTGAGGTACGCTGTAAAAACAGGCTAAACTATTTGTTAGCAAACCAGAAAGGAATTCAACAAGGTTTACCTTGAAGATTCTATGCTTTATTAAGATTTGTCCATGCATGTACATGTCGCGGTTCAATTTTATCCTTGTCTTTAATTTTTATTTTCCTTTCCTTTTCTTCCTTTACCTTCGTGGTAAACGTAAAGTAAAATAAGCATCGCGCACATGAGGTTCTGCCTGAAAATACGTTTTGGTTGAATGTTCCTTTAGAAAGATAATATAAGACATATAACGACAGTTCCAGTTTATCATTGTCTAGCCAACTAATTTGTCGATATTTTTTGTTTGTTTTCGTTTTTCTTTTTGTTGCATGTTGTATCCCAGGTGAGATTGGAGGTAATATGGGTTTGTTCCTTGGCTGCAGCGTTCTGACACTCTGTGAGTTTATTGAGTTCCTGTGCAGTGTAATGGCAGCCAAATTGTGCAAACGTACCAACATCCCACCAGTCACTTCATTACAGTGACGGGAAGCTATAGTTCAAGGCTGACAACGAACTGTTAATTCAAAAACCCACGTATTGATGGTTGTTCTTAGAACATGACTATTAGGCATTAGGTCGGTAGCTTTATCCAATAAGAAGATGTAGTGAGGAATATTTCAACACCTTAACTGAGCTAACCTCTTAAAATGGCCGACGTCTTATCCACAAATGTAAAAAAGCAGCTGATATTTATTGTTACTAGACATTCCTCATGAATTTCCAAGACATTCTGAAAACCTTAAGATTCATAAAAAAGTTTCTTGTTCCCAAAAATTCTTATGAAACATTCCAAAAGAAAAATCCCTTTATCACCTAGTCAAAAAGTCAAGTCTGTTTGAATTCCTTAATTTGCAAGCCTTCTCTCAGGTCGATGCGTTTTCTTGTTTACACCTTCTCTCGCAAAACAAAAGCCTGGAAAGCTACAGCAATTAGCGTCTACAGACCAAAGATAATTCCTTTTGACAAACTTCTCAACCATAGTTGCCGTGACGTCATCAAACAGCAGTCAGTATTTCCTGTCGCAAATTTCGACTTTTTGTGAATGTGATTTTTAATTTTGGGAATTCTAGAGGCTATAACTTAAGAAGGCTGTAACATTTACCTGCCATCTAAAGACTGGATTTTTTTTCAACATTTACGTAAGATTAATTAAGGCTAATCTAACGCACTAAACGAAAATAAATCTTTTACAAAAGAAATCTTAGTTTTTACATGACGTGATTATGTTTAACTGCACAGTGCGCTAGATAATTATGTCTTCCGCAGAGGCACAGTTCATCCTGCACTACAGCAATAAAGAAACAATAAAACGCGTCTTTTTTGTCCTCGGCTCTTGTCGCGTCTTCTCCGTTGTATCCATAACCTTGCAAAGGTCAACGGCAAAGCTTTAGACAAAACTTGAAATAAATCCTTCTCCTTAGACGCCTAAAATGGAGAATATGTCCCTATCTTGGACTTGAGGGTTTCTCTGATGCGCTTGAAGATATTTTTTTGTGTGATTACCTCAGTTCATTTCCTGGTGTCTCATACGTCTTAAACCGTCCACCTCCAACATTCCCAAGTACGTATATATAGAGCTTATTACCTTCTGTCAGCGCCCTCACCCGACCAGATCGAAACACAACTGACCTGTAGTAAACAAACGGACGAACGAACGAATAAAGGCCTTTTATTTTTGCTGATCGTTTCTGGTTTTCTTTTTATATGATGACATTTTGCTAACGGAAGACTGTCAGGAAAACACGTTGCGCGGATCATACGTGACAACGTCACGCACCTAAGTATGCTGGAGAGCTCCATACAATTCCTTAGAATAGAATTCTGTTCTCAGGAATTGTATGGAGCTCTCCAGGATACTTACAGTACAAGCCCTGTATGTCTTCTCACGCAGATGTTGTATACATTTTTAATATTCATCCAATAGTGTAAAACATAACTGAAAATCTTTGCTAACTTTTGTTTTCATTGTTTTCATCTCGTTTCATGACAAAACCTAGCTTAACATGCTTAACTAGATAAGCGTAAGTTAAAACTACCTAATTACCATCTAACAGTTTGTACTTGAATTAATGTGTGATTCGCACGCGTGATCAACATTTACTTCTTAGAGGAGGCAAAGGTTTTTAAAAGCTCATTACTCTTTTTTGTTTTTTGCTTTTTTTCAGTTTGTTTTTAATTTTTTTGAAGAATATTTTTCTTGTAATATCCCAAACTACGACCTTATTATATGGATGAGAATGGTATAGAAAATAAGCGTAATTGAATAATTCAGCTCAACAAGTAAGGGAACAAGGGATTTTCGATTTTTGATTATTATTTCCCCCATCAGTGGATTTTGCATACAACAATATTTATCCAGAGGAAAATGAGTTTTTTTACTCATTTGTTATGTTCAAGCTAATAAATAGTTTAGCAGATGGTTTGATATTTCACAGCCTCGTTGCGTTGAAGGGAGACTGGCTTCCCGAGATCACTGGTTCTATTTCTGTTGGTAAGTTAAATTCATTTATCATTTACTTTAAAAAGTAGCCTTTCAAATGTGGACTAGACTGGAAGTGAAATATTCACAGTAATTTTAACTTTACAAAAGCTGAAAGATGTCTGGGCGAAAGAATTCCTTCCCAATATCTTGACATGGCCTATTCTTCTTTAAGGCCGTAACTGGGCGTGTCGAAATTAATCCAGCTGTTTCCCCTCGGATTCGCGCTCCAACAAGAATCACTAAATACACTAGCAATCCGGATCGTGATCACTTTATTTTTAATCAGGCACTGCAAAACAACAATCTTTCAAAGATCGTTTTTTAACAGAACTAGTAGAATATAGAATGCTCTTGCTGCAGACCTTGGACTATCTGTTGCTTGTTCTTTAAGTTCTTTTAAAGCTGTCCTTTACGGTTTTAACGAACAAGCTCTTGTCGCTTCCTACTTCCCTGACGACCCTCGGTCTTTCAAATCTATATGCTTGACCTGTAACGCTGCCCATAATTTAGGACGGAACATCGTCTGTTGTTTATAGATAGTATTGTTAGCTTTTACATTTATCGATCTGTGTCTTGAGCCCGCAGTAATTGGCGCTCGCTGTTGCGGTGTCCCCGCCTGTTCTCAGTCCTGTGAATACATGTACACTTTTTTTTCTGTGTCAATTATCTTGTTGTTTTGCAAAGTTAACAAAAATAAAATAAAATAATAATCACATGACCTCAATAATGCCCTCTGACTGAGTACTATATTTGCTACACAATAATCTCATACTATTAGGTAAAATCCAACAGAGAAAGAGCGCTTGAAAACCAATTTAAAAATGTCTACTACACGCGATGCTCATGTAATTCAAATTACTCTGACAATTAGTTTTGGCGAGGTAAATTAGGTTGTTTGGAACATTAACCACTTCTCGCTGCTGTTTTTATACTTCCCACCGGTCCAGCTTTAAACCGACGGACATAAATGAAACTTGGTACATGTCCCTGGGGGGAGGGGGGCACTTAGGTATTTTTTGGGTGGGTATGTGCCGCCCAGGACTCCAAATTGGCACCCCGTTCTAAAAAAAATGTCCCCTAAAATTGATACCCCCGTTCTAGAAATGGGCCAATTTTTTATACCCCGTTCTAGAAAGTTTGTAAATTGAAATAACCCTGTTTTTTTAAAAGATATGTTCGATTTATACATCAAATAAATGCTTCTTCACAATCATCCGGAGTACGTTTCCTCTGCATGTGGATACAATGCGGTTAATTATGACGCAAAATCTCTCATCACGCACAGAACCACGCTCATACGCTAACGATTTTCCTTCTCCTCCTCCCTCGGGTACATTATAAACTCGTTCCAGACTTCCGCGCACCTATTTATCCAAGATGGCGGAGTCAGCGCTCGCGGCTCGCGCCAAAATACGCCCGCTCTGCACGCTAAAACACAGGGTGCAACAAGAGTACAACAGTTTGCTTGTTAACGCATAGAACCGTAGTTTTAAAAGTAATCTGTCCTTGAATAATTTGAAATGGCTGCTTACAAAACTGGAGCTTTCGTGCGTTCGAAATATTATACCCCGTTCTAGAAAACTCCTCTGAAATGGATACCCCTTTCTAAATCAGGAGCTTCAAAATCACGACCCCGTTGGGCGGTACATACCCGTATAGGTAATGTATGGGAGTATCCCTCCCGGGGTACATGTACATCGTGGTCGATTAGAAAAAAACATTTTCAAATACATGCAGGTCAAGAAGTAATAACATATGTGCAAAACCAGTTGTTACAATGTAAGCCCTCTTCATACATAATAAAACAATCAAGAGTCACTACATTGATGTTTTCGTACATTATAATTTAAGTATATTTTTATACTAAGCGGTCAGGTGTTGTATGCATTTTCGCTATTCACCCAGTAGTCTTAAAAATAATGGAACCTCTATGCATTACTTTTTTTTTATTATTGTTATCATTTCTTTCAATGAGAAAATCTAACTTTGTACAAACTGGCGGAATTAAATCGTATCGCAATTTTATCTCAAAGAAGGGATCAGACATTTAAAAGGTCGTTTCCCCTTTTTTTTTTTTTTGGTCGTAGCTTCTATTTTCACATTTAAATTTATTGGAAGAAAATTTTACTTTTACCATACCAATCAAGGTTTTTTACACAGGGTGCAACAAGAGTACAACAGTTTGCTTGTTAACGCATTGAACCGTATTTTTAAAAGTAATCTGTCCTTGAATAATTTCAAATGGCTGCTTACAAAACTGGAGCTTTCGTGCGTTCGAAATATTATACCCCGTTCTAGAAAACTCCTCTGAAATGGATACCCCGTTCTAAATCAGGAACTTCAAAATCACGACCCCGCTGGGCGGTACATACCCGTATAGGTAATGTATGGGAGTATCCCCTCCGAGATACATGTACATCGTGGTCGATTAGAAAAAAACATTTTCAAATACATGCAGGTCAAGGAGTAATAACATATGTGCAAAACCAGTTGTTACAATGCAAGTCCTCTTCATACATGATAAAACAATCAATAGTCACTACATTGATGTTTCGTACATTATAATTTAAGTATATTTTTATACTAAGCGGTCAGGTGGTGTATGCATTTTCACTATTCACCCAGTAGTCTTAAAAATAATGGAACCTCTATGCATTACTTTTTTTTTTAATTGTTATCATTTCTTTCAATGAGAAAATCTAACTTTGTACAAACTGGCGGAATTAAATCGTATCGTAGTTTTACCTCAAAGAAGGGATCAGACATTTAAAAGGTCGTTTCCCCTTTTTCTTTTTGGTCGTAGCTTCTATTTTCACATTTAAATTTACTGGAAGAAAATTTTACTTGTACCATACCAATCAAGGTTTTTACTTCTTGCCTGAGAACAATGTAAGAAATATGCATAAGGGAATAACTCAGCTCTAGTCAAGTAATAAAAAGTCAAGAGCGGTTGGAGAGTTTTCGATTTTTAATTTCTGTTTCATTATTTACAAATAAGCTCCATAATTTATACTGGATTTGCATAAAATAATTCATCCAGCAGAGGGAAATGAAATGTTCAAGCCACCACATACATTGTGCTGTTAAGATAACAAATAGTTTAGCAGGTGCTTTGATATTTCATAGCTTTTTGCGTTGGAGGGAGACTACCAGATCTGTTGCTTGCATCAGTCTGTTGGTAAGTTAAATTCATTTATCTTTTGATCAACAAATGTAGCTTGTAAAAACTCAGTTTTGCCTATTCCAATTTCAATGTATTAAGGTGTGGAACAGAAAAAAATATTTGTGTCAGTTTCCTTGCTTGCGGCTAAAAGTAGTCTAAAAGTAGAACCTGTCACAACGGATACTATATAGCAGGCATGGGATACGGTGAAACGTGAATTAACGGACTGAGACGTAAATCGTGAGGCAAAGTTTAAAAAGCATCACTTTTAAAATCAATCTAACATTCCCATGAACAAAACACGCTAAGAGACTGGTGATTCATTGGTTCTCCACAAATGATAAAATTTATCGGTGGTAAAACATACAGGAATCTTGTAGTATACGTTTTAAACCTCTAGGGAGAAAATATATTTAGTATTATTTTTGTAGTCTTCTCCAAATTGTGAGCCTTTTTGTGGATTTTGTTAGCTCTTTTTTGTTCCTCTTCTTGTTTCTAAACATTTGAGTTTATACCCTTAACACTTCTTTATATTCAGCAACTCGAATAATTTAAAAAGCTTTTAAATCTCTAGAAAAAAAAGTAGCTGGAGAGACTCAGAAAACATGCTATAATGAGTGTTTAAGTCCAAGATCCTTTCAAACCACATTTACTGTAACTATAGAATCCCTTAATAGTCAGAGTATCGTTCCCTTCAGTTTATTAAGGGGTTTTCGTCATTTTTACACGAGTCTTCGGATAGTTACATCGGATTCCCACTGTTTGTTGGATACAGCGACTGTTAGCATCGAAGGATTTTAATTTTTTGAAAGAAAAAAAAAGTAATAAGTAATAATCCAGAAGGAAAATGTGTGTATTGCAACTCTCACTGTCGAAGCTTACTACCGAAAGTGCTTTTAAGTGAAAATTAATGATGATATAAAAACTTTTTGCATTAGTTTTTGCTTTTAATGTGAGGAATAAAGCAAAGGAAACTTAATTAAATTACATAGCTAATGCGTAATCTATTTAACAGTAGTTTTTTTCACAACGGTTATTGACTTAAGGTAGTCTCCTGTCATGACACGTTCCAAGCTCTATAAATATTTTTGTTGCCTTTACAATTTGAAATCAAATAAATAAAAACATGACTGCATTCTCATGATTGTAATATCAAAAACACTTCCCTGAAACTAAAAGTTTTCTTTTATTTGTTAGTAGTGGTTGGCTCCACTTTATACCCACTTCTAGCTCTTCTTGCGCATGTATAATACTAGCTAGAATTGAGAGAAATAAGAATCCAGTTATTCTTTAAATTGCAGTACTCTTAACACAATAAACCATGCTTAAAACGATAAAGAAATAATGATATACTTAAAAGTTTCTGGGCATGTCAAACTGATACCAATAAAACCATGATTTTTGAATCAGCAAATCAAACTGTGCAAGTAAAAGCCTTCATGCATGGCTGAGTCAATTCCTGTCTGCCCATCACATACACCCCAGGAACGTACACATTATGTATGTTTGAAAAGCTAAATATAAAGTAAATAAATTAATAATTCAAATAAAAATCTTTCATAATGAAGGAAACAGCGACAATATTATGACGAATGGTGACTAAGGGCCTGTTTACATGCAGGTGGGGGGACCACAGATAGCTGAGGTAGCATGCGGCGAATCACCCCATCTACCATGATGTAAACGTGATCAAGTTAAAATGAGAGATTGTATGGAAGGCGGGTTACCCCAAAGCGGGTTACCTTAATTAACTACGGCTGAAGTCCCCCACCTCCATGTAAACAGGCCCTTAACAGTAGTGTTTTGATATATTCAGGTTGATGAGTGCAATCGCCCAACCTCGCAAATAGCCTTCAAATATCCCAGGAGGGAGGTGATGCTTAGAATTGATGAGCCGTCACGCAACTGCTATTTTCTTTTTTTTATTTTCAGAGCATAAAAAATCTTAACATGAATGATAAGAAATTAGAAGAAGAGGAAGAAAGGAAACATCATCGCATCCTTTCACAAAAATGGACAGCATTTATTGAAAATACCACTTTGCATGGTATAAGGAATGTTTTACCATCGCAAAGACCAAAGGTCTCCCGAGTGGTTTGGTCTGTTGTAATGCTGACCTTTGGCGCATTTTTTATTTGCTCCTTTTCTTATGCAGTGAACAAATACCTTCAATATCATACTGTCACCTTGATAACCAAGAATTACAAACAGAATATGTTGTTTCCCGCAGTGAGTATTTGTCCTGACAATTTATTCAGCAGAGGAAAAATTATGATGCAGGACGACGATCCCTTTTTTGCAGCCCAAGGCCTAAATATGAGCGCATGCGAGGTTACTAGAGAGTTACGTAAGCGGAAGATGAACAACATGTCTTGTGGATTAGCAATGATCTGCTGCTGTGCCTTTTTTGGTTATAAAACAAATCCAATTGATTATCCCAACTGCACTAAGCAGAGAAGGAGTGCATTGCAAAAAGTAATTGAAGAATCTGAGGTTCTTTTCAACATGGAAGAGTTCTTCACAGTCTTCAGCCCGGATCCAGCAGAAATGCTATCTCATTATTTTGCATGCGTCTTTCAATGGAGTGAGAACTGCAGTCATTCAGATTTTGAAACCGAAGTGACACAATATGGAATATGCCATACTTTTAATTCTGGCAAAAACAATCGATCCAAAGTTTCCTATAGGGGTGGAGTGAGCAGTGGACTGGCAATATTGCTGAATGTGAGTCANGCGAGGTTACTAGAGAGTTACGTAAGCGGAAGATGAACAACATGTCTTGTGGATTAGCAATGATCTGCTGCTGTGCCTTTTTTGGTTATAAAACAAATCCAATTGATTATCCCAACTGCACTAAGCAGAGAAGGAGTGCATTGCAAAAAGTAATTGAAGAATCTGAGGTTCTTTTCAACATGGAAGAGTTCTTCACAGTCTTCAGCCCGGATCCAGCAGAAATGCTATCTCATTATTTTGCATGCGTCTTTCAATGGAGTGAGAACTGCAGTCATTCAGATTTTGAAACCGAAGTGACACAATATGGAATATGCCATACTTTTAATTCTGGCAAAAACAATCGATCCAAAGTTTCCTATAGGGGTGGAGTGAGCAGTGGACTGGCAATATTGCTGAATGTGAGTCAGTCAGATTACACGCTTGGCCACAAGATAGCACAAGGGTTCTCCATATCGATCCATGCCCAGGGAGAAAGCTTCAATGCCTTTGATGAGGCATTTAGTGTAATGCCAGGGACATATGCTACCATTTCGCTTTCAGAGCAAAGAGTAGGTTTGGTCTATGTCTTTCTTGATTTAATGTTCTATGCCTTCAGGAGATTTAACAAAATAAGAAAAAGTGATATCACTTTAAGCTAGAGTCAAATTTTCGTTTTGGAGATTTCGTTTCTCACGTGTGCAAATGCTGTTTATTTGAAAATGTTGACAAAGTTGACTTAGAAAGGTTAGGATGCAGTGACCTTCCCTCCTTAACTTGAATTGCTTGAAAAGGTTGAGCCTACGTTTAGAAGTTCTGATTATTCGTTGGTAACTGGTACTAGCTATTTTTCCTTTCTTACACCTCAGTTTATATCATTCCTTTTATTAAGCTATTTTTAACCAACATCTTTATGAAAATGGTATCAAAGTTATCTTTCGGCAAAAAAGGAATAATGAGGGTGACCTTTCAAGCTTTTTTTTGTAAAGAGAAATAAATGACGCCGCTACTGTCGATGCTGATGGTGATGATGATGATGTTGATGATATCATGATTTTCTTTTTCATTCAAAGTTCGCGCATCTTGACAGATATGGCAAGAAGTGCAAGACAATGACACTGAAAAGTTTTTCTCGATATACTACAGACGGTTGCCTGGAGGAGTGTAACGCTAAACGTTATATGGAATACTGTGGCTGTCGTCCGGCGGGTATTACTGGTATATATCAGCAGTCCCCACCCAATTTCTTTTAATTTTTTACTGTATGTTGTAAATGTTCCTGTGTCTTTTAAAAGTATCACTCTTACTTTAATAAATATAAATTCTTTTCCAGGGTACATTTTAAGTGTATGTTCGTCAAAAAAAATATGTTGAATGACAAGTTTT
>CALNXI010001355.1:121614-133776 GCA_942486025.1 Porites evermanni | reverse complement strand
AAAATCCCGGGGTTTGTCTGCAAGCGTTTCCTTCCTTTCTTCCCCACTCTCTCTCCACTCTTTTTCTTGTGCCATTTTTCGCGCAGTCTTTCACTCTCGTATCTCGTTCCTTGCTCCTAAACCGCACGGAAACGCTTGCTACGCAGGCTACCTTGAATTGGACACATGATTTTCCATGAGATGTGTCCCAGAACCTACAGTACCATAGCAGTTTCGTAACAAAATCCCTGAGTAATCATGGTAAATTCGTTAAAACCTTTCCAACTAGACTGTACACTACAATACAGCACCTGTTTAAAAACAAGGCTTTCTTGGCTCTGGTTTCTTTGAAACCCATGTCTGTTAGCTGTTTAAGGATGGTCTGGAACAAAAAAATGCATATTTTATAATTAACAAGGGTATACACCTTGATTATGCTATTATGTTGTGGTTTAAAAAATCCTTGGATCACATTTTACTTTTTTCACATAAACATTCATTACTGCACTGTCTTAAAAACAGCAGAGAGTAGAATTTGAGGCGAGGTGAAAAAATTTGAACAACATAAATTTGCATTATGTTTAAGTGGCAAAATGAAATTCAGGTGAAAAATTTTTTCTCAACTTAGGTTGATTCTCAATTTCCCTTGTCTCCTAACCATAACTCATCAACAATAATAGGGATAGGGAACAAAGGAAATTGTGAATCAATTTAAGTCAAAACGGTTTAACCTGAGTTAAATTTTGGCCATAACCTTATATACATGACTTGACACATCCCTGTTACAACCAAAAGCCCAGGAGACCACCAGCAATTATGTGGCCAGCAATTTAAAATAATCATCCCATAACACAGTACATGTATAGAAGACTTTGTATACAGCTTACAGGTGCTTAGATTTCCTTTGGGTTGGACTGTGTACATGTAAGTTTTACAAATTAGGGCCATTAGTAATGACACTGGTGTTATAAGCATTTTTTGTGATTATTGCCTTCCCATCATTGTAAATTACAGTACACTTACAGGGTCAACATTTGGTTGCAAATCTTCCTCCTGACCTAAAAAGACAGTATGTGTTAAAAGTTCTTACATACATCTGTACCCTTAAAAACAAGAATATAAGCACTAAAGTAGAATTTACTGCATTAACTGCAAATGTTGTAAACCTGATTTAAACCACCTTAATTGAACAATTATTAATGTTTAAACACATAGAGGCAAAATTACGATAAGAATCACTTGATTGATGATCATCATCATGGATTTGAGCCTTTCGAGGTCAGCCGACTCTCATAATTATGAGGCCAAAGTTACCTCATGTTTCCATCATGATATATAGTGCCAGAACCATACGCTGACATGGCAGCCTCATCGAACAGGTTATCCAAAGCTGTCAAATAATTTTTTTTAACTCTTGTTTAAGCAATATTACATTGTTTTTTTTCCGTTGTGTTACATGAGTCCTCTAAATATTCCAAAATGACTCCAAAGTTTGTGAAGCAGAAGTCACATTGACTTCACCCATCAATAAAATTTGCAAACCCTGTACACGCAGATGTCTTGTTGGGCTTCTATAAACTACGTTATTTCCAAACATACAGTAATTTTAACAATGCACATAACCTTTTTGAATTTGTACCTGAACTACCAGCAGTTTCCTTGTCTTCATTCACGGATTGAAGCAGGATGGAAGAATCAATAAGGGAGATAAGAATTCTTCTGAGTTCAGAATTGAACTAAAAGTGGAAAGAAAAAGTAAGGTACTGTTATGTAACCAAATAGCTTGAGGTTTGCAAAATTACCCAAAAGAGCTCTCTAGAAGAGGTCAGAACAATGTACATTTTGGAAGAGAATACAAATGCATGTAACCTCTAAGTTATGATGAGTGTAATTTTAAAGGGACTGGTTCAAGGTTCAGCGCATGCTCATTAATTAAATTACTTTTTTCCAGTTTAATTAGTTTAACAATCCCACCCACATGTATCTCAGCAATCTCAGAGTGTATTTCAAAGTAGAAGTGTATTTCAGAGAAACCTGAAGTAGGATGGAGGAGTACTAAAATTGCAGAAAAAAATAGTGCATTATGCCAGTACTACCAACGTTGAATTTATTGCTGACCCAAAGGTTTTATTCTATGGTTGCTGAATTTACAGCTATTTGCACATAAGTTGATCAAGTGACTGCCAGGGGAGTGTGCAGATTGGTTCTATGACAACATTATGACATGATCATATTGCTTGCATAGACGTGATTCATAAGCATGCACTGCACCGTGAAACCTTCCCTTCAAGTTCCCACTAAAAGTTTTATGTCTTGGTATTTTCTTAGTAGTGAAGTACAATAAACAAAATTATGATTAAGCCATGTCTTAGGTAGTTGCTTACAGGAGGATAAAAACAGTGTAAAATCTGCGGTCGCTTAAGGGAGGTTCCAACTAAAGTGATTTCACTGGGAAAATTTCACTGTTTTGGATAGGTGGTTGTACATGGAGGCTCAACTGTACTTCTCTACAACCTGCTAACTAGTCCATTACAGCATTTCCCTCGATCGACAGGGATGGCACAGAACAAAGGTGCTTCTCCAAGAATACAGTACATTGACAGGTTTAATATTATTAATCCTACTTACATCTAAAGTAGGAGGGGATAAGCTTGCAAATTGGTCCTTGACCTTCCCTCCATCAAGTTTTGCAGTAAGTTTCTTCACCATTTTGAGATCAGGCACTTGGGAACTGTTACTTTTACATTCCTGCGTAATTTCAAGTTAGAGAAATAAATTTAGAACTAAAGCAGTGACAAAAATTGAGTATGCAGTTTGTTTTAATGTACAGTAAGGAGTAATACATCAATGTATAGCCGAGGCCCTTTTACAATGTCTGATATAGGATTAAAGAAAAAAAATGTCAAAAATAGGTGCTTGAGAAGAGTGTGTGACTACTACTGAAGAGTAAAATGCATTTTTATTGCATTTGAATGCTTTAAAATGCATTGCAACATTTCTCTATAATTTGTAGCGCATTTTTAACCTTTCCCATTAATGCATGCAACTTTGCCAAATGATGAAGAATGGTCAACACATTGGCACCAGTGGCAGATCCAGGGGAGGGGCCTGTGGGACTCCAAAGTATATCCTATTTTTGCTTACTTACTTTTGGAAAACTAACTCAATGGCAATAGTGAATACTGGCACATGCACAGTCATCACAAAAACTTAAAACATCCATTTTCATGTCATTGACTAAATCAGAAATTTTCAGCCAAAAATTATTTATGAAGTATAACTTGCAAATGGGCATAAAATTGTACATGACGTTACTTGATGGCCGCCAGTTATTAACAAAATCTATAAAAATCCCTGATTCCTTGCCAACAAATGAGACTGACACTGACCTGGTCATACAATCATGACGGCTACTTGTAAACAAAACACAAAATCTGTTTTTGCATTCACTGTGTTGTTGTTCATCTTTTTCTCGCCATAATGATATAATAATTATTAATGTCTCACAAATTACGCTCTGATATCGTTTTCAGACCATTTTCTAACAACAAAAGCTAAACGAGGATATACGACTATTGTGTTACATACACTAGAACAACTGAGCCAATAAGCTGCCAAATTACACAAATCAATTAATGTAATCAACATGTGATGTGCTTTTAAACCAATTCCCTGTTATCTTATCACGACATTTAGCACTGTTTGCATAATGTGGTATAAATAAAAAAATAAACCTCACTTGCTAACAAACGAAATGACCTGTAAAATCACATAGCTAAGCTTACCTTTTCGGCTATATCTGCAGTTGTGCTCTGACGTTTCTTGAACAAGATCAATTCGTCTGGAAAAGAAAAAAAAAACAACGTCAAATAGGAGGTAATTCCTAAACATTAGAGTCAACCATGAAACTTACCATTTTCTTGAACATTTTCTTCTTCTAGCGTTTTCTCCTCGATAAGCTCACGATTTGATTTAGCAAGAATAAGTTTGTAGAAGGGAGATTCCTTCGAACATTCGCCACCAAGAGCTCTATCCTTCAATGACTTGACCGTCTCTTTTAAACAAACCGTTAGACTGCTTTCTTTACCTGATGAGCTAGTAATTTTTACACAAATCAGAGGGACAGATCTCAAAGACTTCAAGTTCTGAAGTTCAAATTCCCTCATCTTGAGCTGTTATTCATGCATCTCTAGGTTTTTGCAAACTCATGAAGTAGAATTCGTGACCTATTTACGTTCATGCGCAAAACTAACAAAATGTGAATCAAAATAGCGCATCTCATTGAAAAGTTCATAACCATATTTGGCAGCTGTCGTAACAGGTTCCGAGTCTTCCCGAGACCCCAGAACCGTTCCGAAGATTTCCGAAAACATATGAAGTTTTTACGATGTAAAGTCGGATAGAGATCGGGGATGCCGAAAACTACCCGACTCTGCTTCCCGTGCAGTAGACACGCAGTCACCTTTCACGCATTCCAAGTTCCTGCTATAGAAATCAGCTGAATTGAAGCCTTGTAGAATGTGAATTGATTTTATTTCTCGACTGAATTGAATTTTCTGTTTGAACAATGGCAGATGCGGCAAACAATGGTGGTATCCCCAAAGGAATGAGGATTTTAGTGCGATTCTGGGGCGCTGTGTCGGGATTATGTGAGTGTTGTTCTCTGACCATTTTTGATCATTTCAACTTTGTTTTCAATCCAAAAATCAGAATTCGTTATTCTTACTAGAGTTCTCACTAGAGTTCCTGCTTTCCCCCGCTTTTTATGATTTAATGATCTGGATATTAGGATAAAACTGGAACTAACTGATTTTTGTCTCACAAACTACGGGTCCGTAATATTTTTGACACCCGGAAAGCCGGTATTTGTCAATGAATACCCGACAGAAATCTGAAGGATCTCCCTTGTAAACAGTCTGACATTATGTTCGCTTTAAATATTTTACACCGTTGCCCTTTCTTCCTTTTAGGAAATTGACGTTCTTGTTCGAATTTTACCTAGTATGAAAAGTAAAACTAGGAGCTTGTTTCAAGTTTTTCGCCTCGTCGCAAAAGGGCAAAATAAAAGCTCATCTATTGAATTTAGGATGTTGGGTACTTACGAGTTTTAAATTTTGAATAAAACACTAAATGTTTAAACAAATTTATTTGGAAAAAAGATTTTAAAATGCTAGTTCAGTTCTACCTTGGCCTTGTACAAAGTGAACAAATAGCTTCATTTGGGGTTTTTCATCATATCCTGCAGACCAGTTTCCGCTTTATTTACTTCTGATAACTTGAGCCATGTTTGCCAAGCATGTAACAAGTCAAAACAAACCAAGCATTGCAGACCAAAGTCTTGAATCTATTTAAGTAGCAAGATATTTTTTAACCTTTTTCACATTAAACTAAATGTGTCAATAAACCACTTCATATGTTGCTTCTTTGGGGTCCTATCAAAGCCCCTCTGAAAATAAACTGTGGGGTACTTCCTTATGAGAGGCTAATAGGATGTGCTGCTGTATGGGGTCTCATTTTCCCGACTGGACTGACTAAGATGGGGTCTATAATTGGCCACAGAATAGACTATAATGGGGTAGGGGCACCGAGAGGTCAGTGGCACATACCCAGCAAAAATTAACCAAAGTACCCCCCCCCCCTCCGGAATTGTGCCATGCCAGCCTTTTGTATATAAATGTTTAAGAAATGGAAATGGTATACTTTGCTTTGTTTTGTTTTATGATATTATGTTCTGCTCTGTAATTTACAAATATCTTTCCTTTTTCTCTTGACTTCTCTATAATGCAATTTGCATGATTAAATATTCACTGTACAGTGAAAAAACGTTTTTTCCTCATCATCAATAACTCAGACCTTTTTCTATTTCCCTAGAATGTTAGAGTTATCAGTAGTCAAGTGAATTCCATTTGAGCAAGGGTGGGGCAGTGGTAAGAGCACTTGCATCCCACCATGGTGGCCCGGGCTCAAATCCTGGCATTGACATCATATGTGGGTTAAGTTTGTTGTTGGTTCTCAACTTTGGTCCAAGAGGTTTATTTTCAGGTGGCCTAGTTTTCACGTCTTAAAAACCGCCATTTTCAAATTTCAGTTGGACCAGGAATGGTAGACGAAGAATCACTACATTGATGTGCTTCTTCTAAATCGTTATTGTTTATTTATATATTTACTTATTATAATATTATTATTTCATTGAAAAAACAGACAACAAGTCTTGTGCTTGTAATAACTTGTATATATATTATCTGTTTTGTTATTAATTTCTCAGGTTCTGCTGCTCTTGGCTTCTTCGTTCTTTTCACACTATCAGCAACATGTTTAGGAATGGGAATATATATGATGTAAGTCTTATTTCGAGGGCCAAGGCATGTAATTTGTAAATCTTGTGGTGGCCTTTTGGGCAATTGTTAGGACTAAGTTTCTGGTATATAGGAGAGAAATAATGTCAGGCTAATATACCTTGTGTCGTAGAACATGTGGCCTATGCAATTTAGTTAAACTCAGCAACAGAAATGAGCAGGGGGGGAGGTCCTTGAGAGGCCGGTGGAGCCACGAATTGCAGCTGAGTGCAATGCGTAATCTTGACAACCTTAAGAGTGGCATCCACCCAGGTGCCGTCACACTGAGCACTAACCAGTGGAACCTAACATACTTACCATATACATACCATAGGGGAGGGATTGGTAGGGAGTGAGAAAACACTCTGCAAGTACAAGCCACAACAGGCAATGACACTCAAACTTAATGAGCTGAACTCAAGAGAATGCTTGTAAAAAGACCCACAAGCCCTTACAATGCAATATCATGATGAGAGAAACAGCTGGTCAGCACTATCTTGAGTTTAACTTTGCCTAAATTTCATGTAGCCACATAAAATCACCTAAGTACATAAAGTCTCATCTAAGGTAGTGTTTGGTTGGGATCAACAGTTACTAATGGTCGGTATTTTTGGTTGGATCTGTTTTCTTGTGTTTTATTTGGAGAAAATCTTCCTGGTAGGTAAGGACTTTGTCTGTATTGTAATGCATTGATTTTTTCATTTAAATAATGTTCTTTTTGTTAAGTGTTTGGTATTTTCTCATGTATGTTTCTTTAGCTTGTGTGCCGTCACGCCACTGAACGTTATATAAAAAATCATTTTTCTGTTTCGTGATTATTTCCGCTTGAGACGTAGGTTAGTCATTTTAGAGATAGTATCTGTCAGAAATGCTTATTATTGGTCAATCTGTTACACTGGGATTTCCTTTACAAAGTATAATAGTCATTGTCTTATTTACTCGCCAGTTTTTTCACATCAGTCCAGCCTATGTTCAAGTTCTTTCCTTTTTTACCTTATATAAAGTAATTTCAACTTTGCTGGTTATGCTTCCCTATCTCGGCCAAGACCAAATATCGGTTGAGGTAGCGGAACAGCTTGTACTCATCATAGTTGTAGTCCATTTTACAGCATTAATTTTTTTAGTCAAAAAAATAAAATTAATGTATTTTATTACTATTGTAGTTCAAATTTTTTCTTTTGTTTAAAATTGTTCAAACTAGTTTCTTTTTTATTTCCATTTTCTTTTGTCTCATTTGTTTGAGATAATGATATAATATTATTACGGACCTAAAAATGACCAGGAACATTTTTGATGTTTTAGATTAATGGGTGCACTAGTTCTTGGCTTTGAGGCTCCTGTGTGTTGTCAATATGTACCAGCTCTAGTAACCATGAGCAACTGGATTGATACCCACTTTAGATTCTGGATGAGAGGAACCTTGTATTTCCTGTAAGTTCTAGTCACTGTTAGAAGATGTCAGTAATCCTGCAGTCTGTACAGGGCTCAAAATAATGGCCAGTCAACCAACATTGTTTGACCAAGATAGCTAATTATGCAGATCATTAAGGTTTTCTTGTCATTTTCACCTGACATGTGCACTGTGCATTGATTGAAAATAAGTGACCAGATGAAATTATATTTTTACATAATCATGTACATGTATCAAGAAAACAAGCAACTTTTCTTCCTTTCACTTCAGGAAACATATATTTCCATCAGTTTTCAAAAGTGTACAACGGAGGCAAAATTGGATTGGCAGTTTTCATTAGAGTATTTTCCGCCTACTCGATAACACTCAGGTCTAAAGACATTAAATTTTTATAAAAGCCTGACAAGTTTAGGCCTTTACTGCCTGAATATCCCCCTGAATCTTAAAAAACATTTCAATAATATTGGGGTGGGTGTAGATGCAGGACTTAGTGATTTAAAGTTTTAATAGACCTCTTTAGCTTGTTAATTGTTTTGTTTTCTCATTAGTATGTCGTGTGATGATATTCTTGAGGTCTCAGTTTCTTTCAAATTTTGTCTTATTCACACACAATTTGTGAAAAGACAAATTCCTCTGAGACCTTCTATTGGAAAACAAACCGTACAAGTTATAAAAAGAGGTCTATTTTATGATTTGTGATTTGTGATTTGTCTATTTTATGATTTGTGTTATAGGTTGGCTATTCTTCCTGTAATATTTTGCCTTGAAGTGTCCACATTTGTTGGCTGTGGCTCCATCATGATAACTGCTGCCTTGTATGGTGTCTTAGCTATTGGCAAAAAGTAAGTGCAATTAGCAGTTAAAAGAAAGAAAATGTGATAAAAATTATTTTATTTTTTATTTTAAAATGGCAATAGTCTCAGGTGTGGGTGCATTACAGAAATGGTTAAATTTAATGAAAATTAAAGCTAAGGCTTAATTGTACATGTATCATTCAGTCAAAATTGATTTCAGGCTAGTGTCCTTCTAAGATGTTTAATAGTCTTGACTTGTTTAGACATGATAACCTCATACAAATCCCAAAGAGGCATTTTTGTAGGGTTTATATTCACAAATAGCAGTGAGAAAGTTCAACTCCAGTGTAAAATTAATTGACATAAAGAGTTGGTGGGAGTTCATTCTTCTTTGCTGGTTCATGTGAGTACATTGAGTTCAAGTTAAGGCTCCCCAGCAAAAAAAACTACATAACTTCATTACTGGATTATTTTGCATTTTAGGGGAGCTGATGCCAACAAGAATGCTAATAATGAGGACATTGAGATGAAAACAAACCTAGTTGATACCAAAGGTGACCCAAATCATACTGAACCCTGATCTGTGAGAAAATTCTCAGCGCCTAGTTAATTTTCAACAAAAGTGTATTACATACATACTCTATTCTACAGTTAAGTTATATTTATTACAGTAACTATTGAAATATATCATGTTCCTAGACTGTCTTAATTTATTTTACAAAAAGATTTTTAAAAAAATTAAAAGAAAGTATGGTATGCTTTTTCAACTTCAAGTATGAATTTTGGTGACTGTAAGATAAATGACACAAATCTTATTTACCTTATTATATGAGATACCAGTTGTAATAGGGGAAAAGGAGGGGAAAACACAAAACTTATTTATAGTGAAAGGTCTGCTCAGCTGTCAGTAGAATCAACTCAAGTTATTACAATAACTGAAATATCTTGACATGCAGTGGAGTGATATTTTGGCTCCGAAGGAGACTTGAAAGGGTTTCATGCTGTTATCAGACATAACTGCATATAAATATTATGGCTGCTGACCAATGTAAGGTCCATGGGTAGTAGTGTCTCTATGTGTGATAGCATTTGGATGTATTTAGGACAACAAGCCAAACAAGAGTAAAGGTTAAAGTTTACCACACAAAAAAGTTTGAAGTTAGAGTAAGAGGACGGTTGAGCATGCAAATGACCAGCACAGTTCTAACTTGTCATGTACCCAATATCTAAGGCTGACTTGAGTTAATTGTTCATTTGGACTATGTTCAAAGCTAATTAATTTATTATAATTAATTTATATGTTTACTTCTGTCTATAATACTACTTATTAGTACACACTAGGAACACAGTGTCGCATATATATAAATGATTATTTTTAATTTATTTTGAATAGTGTTTTATTCAACTCCCTTAGTGCGTAAACAACAACAATACTGTTTAATTTGAAATTCTCTCATAGTCAGATAAAATTTTGTCATCTTACTTTTTTATTTTCAGACCATAATGGTTAAAACTCAATGATGTACACATTGAGGTGTTTTATTTTTGCTTGTAGCATTGTTTGGGGATTAATGCATTCTTTAATTGAAACCTTTTTCATCTTCTTTAGAGGGTGAATTTAATTGCAGCATGCAAATATTGCCATCATATTTGCCTGTTGAAATTTTTTATTGTGTTCTTAGCTTAAAAACAATGTAATATTCAACAGAGAAATGTGACGGCTGTAATCCTCCAAAAGGCACTTTTCAGCACTAAGCAAAACGTACTGATAATGCATTGGAAAATTGCTGTTACATTTCCGATGCTACCATTTCCATGCATATGACAAGTAAATTATTATACATTAATTGAAAAAAGACGAAAAGTGCCATCCTCTTTCGTTTTGCTGTTTGTTTCCGACTTTAATTATACTTTGGATGTGGGTTAATGTATAAATAAAAAATTATATATTAAATTATTGAAGCTTGAAGGCAATTCAACTCCAGTGAACAAACTCTAATGTATGTAAGTTCCACATAAAAGTCAGGAGAGGGGTATCTTCCATAAAAGTTATGGGGATACTCGTCGGAAACTTAGAATTGAACTCCGAAGTTAAACCCAGATCTGGGCAGTGATACGTCATCAGTATGGAATTTCCGCGCTCCTTTCTCAGACGTCATTTCGCGGGCAATCCAGAGGTAATGTCACGAAATGTAGGCTGTTTTCCCAGACTAGGTTTGTTTTACCTGAGTTGAATTATGGCTTTTTTTAGTGGTTTGTTTTGGTGAGTAACAATGATAAAAGCGCAGTGAAGGTTGAGCGTGCTTTCAACACGTCTTTGACAACCGGAAAAATCATCAATTTTCCTTCAGACGGTTTTATATAATTCACTTAAACAGTCGGAAAATTAATTTATGACTGGATATTTTTTTAGTCAATAAAATATTGGCTTACTGCGAGATTCATGTTTCTTGTTTGAAACTTTTGTCACATGAAAAATATATTTGTGACTGGATATTTTTTTAGTCAATAAATTGTCGGCTTACTGCAGATTCATGTTTCTTGTTTGAAACTTATGTCACATGAAAAATTTTTAGTTATGACTGGATATTTTTTAAGTCAATAAATTATTGGCTTACTGCGAGATTCGTGTTTCTTGTTTGAAACTTATGTCACGTGATTTTGCAACCAGTTGAATAGGAAGCAGACGTATTTAGCATTTGAAATGTCTTCGTTCAGATAGTTGCAAGGTAGCGTTTTTAGAGGTGAAATAAACGTGAGGAAGCTTAAATCCCAATCTGAACGGAATTTTCGACCAGTTGAAAATTCGTCCGTTTTGTTCTTTCGTTCACAGTGCAGGGCACTAACCTG
This sequence comes from Porites evermanni, assembly GCA_942486025.1. Classification (NCBI taxonomy): domain Eukaryota; kingdom Metazoa; phylum Cnidaria; class Anthozoa; order Scleractinia; family Poritidae; genus Porites; species Porites evermanni. The sequence goes on along the minus strand of CALNXI010001355.1, from coordinate 122,407 downwards.
CTAGGAGAGTCGCTTCGATCTTTCCTAAATAAGTCGGGAAAGAGGAAGCAAGACTTATCTGGGATGGAAGCGAGTCTGCTAGCAGGGCAACACGGCACCAACTTAACCGTACAAAATTTAGACGCCTAGGCGTTCAAAGCTAAAGCCTGAGGTCGAGATGGTCGGACATTGGCCAATTTTACGGATTCTTTCTGGACTTGGCAAGACCATTTTAGTGAGAGAGGATCGGCTCTTTTAGCAACAGTCCCGAGCATACGTTAGCAAACTTCGGACAAAGGGGCAAATTCCCCAAACTGGCTAAGAAATTATTGGGAAAACAAACCATACAAGCTAAAGAGGTCTATTGTCGAGGCCAATTTTCGCGTGCTACAAAAAAAGCTACCTTGACTTGGTGAGAGGATTATTTTTCCTTTGGGGACTGGCACATTGACTTTTCTAAAAGTCAGAACTAGCCGCCTAGACCGGTCATTTTGAAAATGAAAAATTAGTGTTTTCTAGAAATTTTAAGTAAAACGCATCACTGGCACCGTCCGCACTATTTAAGAATAAACTGATCTGGCTAGATTGGTTCATAGTGGAATTCTCCTTATTATGACTGCCTTAGTCTGGGCAGCCAGTTCTGATAAATGGTAAGCGCCCAATTGATTGCCCTCGACAATCGCAGCCCAGATAGTCATTATGACTTGCTGAAGCGTTCCTAATCAGTTTTCATTCCTGTCGGTACCCATGTTTTGCCCCTTAATTCTTTTCCCTCGTCACTGAAACCCGTTCGCCCAATCAGCGACAGACTATC
>CALNXI010001355.1:93458-121351 GCA_942486025.1 Porites evermanni | reverse complement strand
TAAAGAGGTCTATTGTCGAGGCCAATTTTCGCGTGCTACAAAAAAAGCTACCTTGACTTGGTGAGAGGATTATTTTTCCTTTGGGGACTGGCACATTGACTTTTCTAAAAGTCAGAACTAGCCGCCTAGACCGGTCATTTTGAAAATGAAAAATTAGTGTTTTCTAGAAATTTTAAGTAAAACGCATCACTGGCACCGTCCGCACTATTTAAGAATAAACTGATCTGGCTAGATTGGTTCATAGTGGAATTCTCCTTATTATGACTGCCTTAGTCTGGGCAGCCAGTTCTGATAAATGGTAAGCGCCCAATTGATTGCCCTCGACAATCGCAGCCCAGATAGTCATTATGACTTGCTGAAGCGTTCCTAATCAGTTTTCATTCCTGTCGGTACCCATGTTTTGCCCCTTAATTCTTTTCCCTCGTCACTGAAACCCGTTCGCCCAATCAGCGACAGACTATCTGACATCAATGAATGCCCAATATCTGCCCAATTTTGATGACGTGACGTGTACCAAGAGTGAACTAGCCTGCGAGCAAGCTCTTTATTTAGGGGAGGCATGAGAAGTCACGTGAGAGAGAGCTTCCTCGTAGGCTAAGAGTGCAGTCTTAATGTGCGGAGCGGCATTGCGCCATTCGATGCCATTTGTGAACTTACAACGGTTCGAAAAATGTTTGTATGCTAGATCTAGAGTTGACTGCAACTGCTTTCCTATGTGGCTAGGTGTCGGTTTATGTGAGTACAGGAGGGGGCGGGGGGGAGGCGCAACTCACCACTTTTTTCAACATCCGATCGGATCGTTCAGGGAAAAAGGAAAAGTTCGATGTTTAAGTAAAAAAAATGATGAGAGAGAAGCTCTCTAAAGGAAGCCAGGGAACCTTTTTTTATGGGCAGAGAAATGCTTGTGCATGCTTTGGCCATAGGAGACCCCGAAGCAAGAGAGGCTTGTGACTACCTGTCACGCCTCACTTGAAAGCAACAACGACGGCGACGGCATCGAGAAAGGTAAAAATGCAAAAGGTTTGGATTAGCAAAACAACAACTTTGCACGTTCATCACGCTTTTTTGTACATTTCTTTGCCGTCGCTGCACGACTACAACGTGAAAGTGCCTAATTTCACGTTTTGTCGAGGACGTGAACGAAATCAACGACTTTATTTTTATTCTCTTGAACTTTGATACTGTCTTCCAGAATCCAACTCCAGAAATTTGCCTACATTTGACGAATTGAACGAGTTGGAATAAGCACGATAAAGTTTGAAGTGGCGCGAATTCACTTTTTAGGTGACGTTTTCGTAGACGTCGCAGTCGTTGTTGCTGAAGCTCCCTAAAATTTGATAAAACTCAGTAATATAATCAAAATTGGGAATTTCCTTTAAATATTATTTATTCATTTTCCGTTGTTTTAATGAATGTAGATAGGGTAATTCGTCACCATTGTCTTACAAAAAGCACGATTATTGCTTATATACTGTACAATGAAAGCAAACTGTTAAACATTATTTATACCTTCAGCGTTGCTTCAAACAAATGAATACGTTATTTCAACTGCACAATTCTACAGCTGCTTGTATAATCAGAATGGCTGTTTGCCGGCCTCGTAAATCGAAGCTGACCCCTTATCGCATTAGATTGCGACTAATTTCAGACACCCAAAATTATTTCTTTTGGCCGTGAACGACAGGATATGTTGAGGAGTCTATAAAATAAATGTTCATACTTTAAAAGTGCTACATTTAACACCTAAATAGTTATGTTTTCTACTTTTACAATATCGCGTTAGCAAATTGGATGCCAATTGATAAATTTTCTAAGAGCGTTTTTTTCTTTAAATTAAGTAACAAAAGTTCACAAATGTAAATAAGATATTAAACGCCTATTCCAGCCTAGGCAAATTAAAACTACAAAATAACTAGGTATATATATCATATATAAAAGATTATCTAATAAGTAAATTTTACGATCAACGTGGCTTCCGTGACAAAATGCCCGCCACTGCATAAGGTCCCCAACAAGTTTCTCGGGATGCTGGCTTTTCCTCATTTGAAGGCCCAGATTCGGGACTTGAGAGCAAAATGAGGGCGAGATTCGGGATTGAAAGTATCCACGGGACGGGATGGGCGGTACGAACGGGAAAGTTTAGGTCACGCGGGGTGATTGGACTGAAAAACCCTATTGGGGACCCCTGCAAAATAACGATACTGACATGCCCACGCATTCAACTTTCGGTGAGGGTAGGAAGTTTTAGACTACGAGTAGTCCCCCATTTTTCCTCAGGGATAGTAGAGCGAGCGAAACGCGAGCGCGCGTGAAAATCACCCCACGCAAGAAAATTAAAGGCGACATTTTTCTCTTCCCGCCGCGTGTCGCCTTTTCTCGCGTGGGGTGATTTTCACGCGCGCTCGCGTTTCGCTCGCTCTACTATCCCTGAGGAAAAATGGGGGCTACTCGTAGTCTAAGGAAGTTTAGATTCATGTGATAACAATGACTCTTGTCTCCAGAATATAAATAATTTGTCCAATAAATCACCTCTACAGAGACTAAAATGAAAAAAAAAAACGTTTTTCTTGAAGCTTTTACGTTAATCACGAGAATTTCTTCAGCAAGAACATACAATGTTTAGCGGCTATTTTGCCCATTACACTATGTAAGCCGCTATATCCCATGTCTCTTTGGGACAGATTACGTATACCTGCTCGAGGAAAATATTGCCCGCAGGATTTTCCACCGGCTACTATGAACATAATCCCCGACCGGCTATACTGTTATAGGAAACACAAGGAAACTAGAGCAAAACGATATTCCTAGGTATTCAATTCCCTGCCTACTAATTACGTGAAATGTTTGTGAAAGCCCAGCAAAAGGCTTATTTAATAATTTGTGTTTGTATTATGTACTTTTCGCACGACCAGTTCTTTGTCGGGATGGATCAACGAGACCAAAAGCCATCTTTATTTTCATACGGAAAGCCAAATTTGGGGAAGGGATAAATTGGAACTGAACTGATTTAAGCACTGTTTCTTTTAGATTTATCCTTTGGTATANAAAAAAAAAAACGTTTTTCTTGAAGCTTTTACGTTAATCACGAGAATTTCTTCAGCACGAACATACAATGTTTAGCGGCTATTTTGCCCATTACACTATGTAAGCCGCTATATCCCATGTCTCTTTGGGACAGATTACGTATACCTGCTCGAGGAAAATATTGCCCGCAGGATTTTCCACCGGCTACTATGAACATAATCCCCGACCGGCTATACTGTTATAGGAAACACAAGGAAACTAGAGCAAAACGATATTCCTAGGTATTCAATTCCCTGCCTACTAATTACGTGAAATGTTTGTGAAAGCCCAGCAAAAGGCTTATTTAATAATTTGTGTTTGTATTATGTACTTTTCGCACGACCAGTTCTTTGTCGGGATGGATCAACGAGACCAAAAGCCATCTTTATTTTCATACGGAAAGCCAAATTTGGGGAAGGGATAAATTGGAACTGAACTGATTTAAGCACTGTTTCTTTTAGATTTATCCTTTGGTATACTTTTAAAATTCTTCAATAATTACTTCATGGTATCGATGTCGAATATCGTCTGAGAAATAGTAAGAGTATCGGGTTCTAGCAAATGGTATGGACTAAACACAATAATTTGACAAATTGAAATTTTGGATTCTTTTCTAGAACGAGGGTGACCTTCCAACCTAGTTTCCAGGGCTTTCCCCACAAAAACCTGAGGGAAAAGCCCTCAATGCAGAGGTTGCGCGACCTTCCTGTTTTCCTACGCGCTTTTTCGACGAAGTGAACGACGCAGGTGAAGTGCAATGCTGTAGACCGGTAGCAATTAGGAGAGGAATATCCGAACACGCTGTACCACAGGGTTACGGCACATGGGACAATTGGACAATGAAGTGGAACAATTGAAACAGCAACAAACGTGTCCACAATTCAGCAACACCACATCAGCCTGATAGAGAAAAACCACAAGTCAAATACTCAGGAATAAAAGGTCAACGAGTTAATGTTCGTGTTGGTAAAAAGTACAGTGCAGTACTGATTCTTCGGGTTAATGTCGGTGAAGTTCAAATACACCGGGAAAAGGAGAGCTGAACCGACAGATAACTGCTGGTTGGTTTCAAAGATGAGCCTAAACTCAGTTCAAGCTCTCCAGAACCATCTTTACCTGGCGATTTAAGTTACTTTCTTCAACTCAATTTATGTTATGCGGCCTTTTGATAAACTGGCCACTGTAAGTACACGTAGCGAGAGACAATAACATTCTGGGCGATAGGTTTGTATAGCTGAAGTGACTGACTTTCCTATAAACTTTCGTTTAGAATTTAGAGTTACTTACAGAAAATCGTGAACTTCCATGTAAGGTACCTGTGATTGTGATTGCACTCATAGGCAGTGTTATAATGCGTTACGGAGGTTAATAAACATATTGAACATGGTTATACTGATAGTGAATGATGCTACTGTCTTACCCTTCGATCCATGCAAACCACACATTCTGTGGTCATATCTTGGTGCTCTATTACAGGTGCTGTTGGTGTTGATTGTGTTGGAATCGGGGCAGGAGGGGCTGGAGAGGGCACGGGCGCCTGTAAATACCCAAAATAAACCACTTAAATTACAATAACGGTTCAGAAAAACAATAAACAACGAGAAAAGAGAAACAACACAAAACATTACAAGAATGAAACAATGTTCAATTCACAAACCAAAACAAGAATTCACTATTTGTTACCACTAGGATGAGAACAACAAAACGTTCCCGCTAAGAATGCTAACTGTGTAACTAAAATCCAATTTCACATTCTTGTATAAAACCTTCTCGCCGCGCAGAAGGTTTATAATTTCCTCTGATCCGAGTTACATTACGTACCTCTGCAGGTGTTTCAATTTCTCGCTCTTTCTCTTTGGCTTTGACGTCAAAACGTAGACGCTCCTGGACCACACTTAGTATTGCCTTACGAACTCCCAGCTCGTGAATACCCAGCTAAAAATGAAAAAAACCAAAGTTTGTTACGCTTTTTCAACCGTGTGTAACCTTTCAAAACTGAACCGAAGAAAAACAACAAGACAAAAAAGGGAACATTCGTCCTCTTCAAAAACGGAGAGGTCATCGTTCGGTTTCGTTCCGACACATAGGCTGTTCAAAGTCCCTTATTTTTCCCTATAATCGTCAATATCGCGCGCTTTGTGTTACGGGAGGCCATTTTGGTTTTAAATGTACCGAGCGGTGAGCGGAGAAAGGCGAGAAAAATAGAGAAAATTAACAGATTTCATACTCATGCACAGGTTATACTCGGCACATATAAAACCAAGATAGACGCCCTACGGGTAGGTTCTGCATCCCGACGATCTTACGGAAAAGAAGGGGACTACGAACAGTCTAACCACTATACGTCACGAGAAACAAAAGACAATTTTCATAAACAAATCATTCAAAAGAAACTTACTATTGGCGTTTTACTACACTATGGCGGGAAAGCGCTTTTTAAGGACTAACTATGGTCCATTTTTTTATCAAAACGTTCGTATCAGCCCCGTATTAGTATGTTGACTTTTGACGCCGTGTGTTTTGGTCAGACTGGAAATGAAATTGTCTATACTGACTCATGCCGCCCTTTACTTATACCTCTTTAAGTTCACTGTCCGTCATGGTTTTAAGCATTTCCCACGTGACACGATGGCGCGCGAAGTGAGCTGCGTAGTCCTGTGCTTCTGCTTCGGCAAGTATGTCGTAAATATTACTGTCACATTGCTGTAAGATTAAGTTTAAGAACAACACTTTATTAGAAATATTGAAAGTATTAATAGGATTTTTCACACATCAGCGGTGGGTTCCGGTCACGTGATGTTGGTCCTCCTGTCATTCGCTGCTGTATACTCCACGTGACGTCTTTGTCCGTTCAAAAATTTGTCCTGGCCCGTGCAAACGGGGTCTAAAATTATCCTCATTTTATCCCTGGTAGGACAAAAAACCACATCGATAAGTTTTGGCCTTTCCAAAATATTTTAATTGTTACTTGGCTTAACCTCGTATTTAACCTAACCTTTGAATTCAGTCATCTTAAATCACTAATCAAGGAGTTGAGCGATAAGAGAGATTGTTTTCACAGGTTCCAGGTCCCTAGTTAAACTGTTCTGCAAAGCCCTCTTCGTCATTTGTCCACGATCAAGCTAGCTTTGTAAGTTTAATGTACTGTTCAGAAATGATATGAGCTGTTATAATAATGAATAGGTACCTTCTCAAGTAAAGTTTGCGGTTTACTCTCCAGTAACCTCTGATATTGAATCAGCCAATAGTCTTCGATATCCGCTTCCCTTTTGTGTTCCATCTCAACCTACCAGAGAAACAATGTAAGATGAATAAGCGTTGAATTCGGGTTTTAGTACGAAGAGAAGTCGAAGAAGCCCCTAAATATTTGAACCAAGAATCAAATATCAAGAAAGTTCTAACTATTGCGTCTGTGGATAAAACTCTCTCAAGTGAAAGCTGCTGACCAGTACTTTGTGCCTAACTTGGTAAGGTAGTCTGCTAACTTCCTCCGAGCACTTACCTTGTTATTATCATTATTTTTTTTGTGCACCTCATTCAACATACAGCATTAGATGGTTCTATTTCAGTGTCAATGACTTCTAAAAGGATACCGTTTTAATGAAAGCCACGGAATAGGAGTTCTTTGAAACTCTAAGTACTGACAAAGATGGCTTTTATTCTAGTCTTGTTGACTTAACATAGAATGTTTGCAACTTTTGGTTCTGCGGATAAATACAGCACTTACAAGCCTCTTCATGAGTTCATCTTCCCGTTTTTGTTGCTCGCCTACCAGCTGAACTAGGAGCCCAGTGAGAGCTTCTCTCTTGGACTCCAGCACCGTCTAAAACAAACAGTGAGTGTTACATAGAAATCATGGTGGATGGTATTCTTGTAGCAGCAAAAGCGAGAAAGAAACAGAACGTACTACACATGTAGACTTCCATCCATTCGATCGTATTGCTTTGTCGGAAACAGTGAGGATAATATTCTGCCCGTTGTACACGACGCAGAAGCCTTGGAATTATAAATACCACCACAAACTCCAAGGAGTTTGCAGTTATTTTTCCTTCACGCACCCACAGAACCCAATCACTTCCTAAACCCCTCGTGCGCTTTCCTTTTCTGCCATCCACATTTTTCATCGAACAGCATATAGCATATCAACAACCCTTGTCATCAACGTAGAAAACGATATAAATACAGGAAGTAAACAGTCGAAATTAAAAATAAACCAACTAAAACGGACGAATGGCTTTAAAACCGTAACACTGCAATCTCATCATTTTATCATTGATAGTGGTGTTCACTCTCTGCTTATGTCCGACCTCAGTGTAAACTCAATCAAAGTAAGAACAACGCGTCTGTTGAAGGAATAAGTCAAAATCCTCTTGGTTGTATCCATTCAAAGACGATCTTTCTGGTTTCAGAGTTTAATAGAAGAATGAAAACCTAAATTACATACCCTCTCAACATCCTGTCGTTCTTCTCTCTTGTCTAGTTCTGTTAAAGTCAACCGCGAAAGTTCATCCTGTAGCATGGAGATCTGCAGAGAAATCATAAAACGTATCATTTTATACCCTAGATAATAGGTAAGTATCGATGAAGCTTTGAAATCCAAGTCACAATTTGAAATTATTCAATACCCAACTTGAGCGAGTAAAACTGGGCAGCGGACGAATGATTCAGTCTTGTAAGCTGGCAACGCAACGCACGCACGAGTAAAAAAATATTAATCTTTTTTCAGGCTATCTTTTTCTGGCATCCAGTGATGCATTGCTTATCTTTTGTCTTTTATTCATTTCAGTGAACATTTTCACACTGAAAAATGACTAAATGGGCACGGTTTTCTGAAGAAAAGAACAAACTATTCAACTGGAGGACAATGCAAGAAAAGACGAGCAATACAGGAAACCATGGACCCAAGGCTCGCTGACAAAGATAGAGTTTTTGATGCAGGGAAACGTGTGTTACTCTGAATTACCTGGCTTGTTATTCTGCGATGCTTTGCATCTGTCTGGAGCTGAAGGGCTTGGATTGCTTCCATTTGTGCGCGTTCCTTTCAAACGAATGAACATAACATTCACTGGACTGTTAGATACAAAGTAAAGGAAAAAGTAACTTAGATTTCAAACTCAACGCTAATATCTCTTAGTTTCATAAACAAAGTCCACAGTCTCGGAAAAAGGCACAACCTCTACTAAAAGGCACTCTCGGGAGAGGTTCGGATACAACGGAAATTAATCGCACTTCCTCAGGAACGTGTCTACAGTTCTGATAGCATAATAATATAACGGACTTAATTTACCCTCAGCGGTGATAATAGCTCAAAAGTAGTTAGCCTTCGTCGCAGACGTAATTTAACCTCGTATGTGGCGCAGTCTAAAAGGTAGTGGGGTTAAACAAAAATTTCCACGAAACAAAATGGAGTTGAGAATCCCATTTGACCTGAGGCAAAACAGTTGGCTCTTTACAAGCGTGGCCGATGAGTTGAAAAGCGCGGGACGGCTGAGAAATAAATCCAGCGAGCGGCATGAAGGGTGGGGGGAGTTGAACTTGGGATTTCCGGATCGTACCTCCAGCTCATTAGCGACTCGGAAATGCTGTCTACAAAGCGGCCGCGCGCAAAGGCCACCGCTGATGAGAGAAAACAAAAGAACACACGAGTAGACGTTCAACTGTTGGCACTAATCTCTGACCTGTTTGGAAATCTCAGAAATCAACACATCCCTGTCGTCATATTGTTCATTCAAGATACCAAGCAGACGAGAATCAGCTTCTAAAGATCTGAAATGCAATACAAGTGATGTATCATGACTGTTTTACACACACACGGGAATAGCAACGAAATTACGAGTATGGACTACAGTTAGAAAGTAAAATAAGCCACAAACAACACCCACCAGAAAAATAAAATTCTTAGCATATAAATTCCGATTTCAGTTTAACTAAATTAATTTATCAAACATGTTATGGCCCATTCACACCACAGATTTGTGTTTACAATTGTTTCCTTCACAAAATGTATACATGTTAAAGAAGGTAATAATTCCGAATTTTCTAACGATAAACAATTCCGGATTCTAATAATTAAAAGCACCCCAAGCGCGGTAGACTAGCTATTTTTTTTTTAAGGTGTGGACGTGTAACTTGACCCCTTCACAACAAAATTCAGTTAATGTGTTCAGTTGGAGGACTAAGTTACACAAAATGAAAACCAGTAAGCTGTAACAGAAAGCTGAAAGAATAAGAATGACTTTTGCCCTGAAAAAGCTTTAACTGGTGCTTTACTTTTTGAAGTAAATTTTTAGTCTGAACTCACTCGTTCATAGCTTGATTGGCAGCTATGTCTCTTGTCCGTTCATATTCTCTTATAAGTCGGCCTTGATTTTCTTGGCTTTCCAAAAGACGAGCCATGGAAGCTAACGAAAAAACACAACAAAGAAGACAACAAAAGAAAAAAACAAGAATGAAATGTTAACTCTAGTCATAAACTAGAATTGTCAAACCTTTTAGCTTAAGCGCACAAGGTTTGCTTTTATCAGGAGAGTTGACAAGGACATTTCTAGCGCTTTGAATCGCTCTGCGAAGGGGCGCTCGACATGTCACTTTTTATCCGCGTAATGATGGCACTTCGCTCAGCAAACAAAACTTTCTATTTCGAGTCTAACTCTCCCGATAACCGATGCAGCACCCGGTAGTGTTTTGAACTTTTTTTACTTCGACTAGACCTCATACGGACAATTGTACAAGAAAAACGGTGATATTACATTCAAATGGGAATATAATAACCAACCTAAAACTTCCTCCTTTCGGAGTTTTTCAGCTTCTTCCTGGGTCACCTTAATCAGCTGTTCAGTTCTCATTCTAAGCGTTAAACAAAGGATTAATGGTTATTTTCAGTGCAAACTAAAACATGTACAATGGTTCTAGAGAAGGGAATTTCTGAGTTGCAAAGTAGCAAAGTTTTACTCTTTTTTCATCCAATGTACTCCCGAGATGCGAGGTCCTATATTGAAACCACGCTTACGATCTGCTCACATATAAGTCACTCCTAGGTCAGTGGGTAGAGCGTCCTATGATCAATTCCCTTTGGGGAGACTCGGATTTCTCCGTGTACCTTAAACTAGTGTATATATCAGTTGCAATGACATTTGAAGGTTAAACGACATCAGAGAAAAATACGTGAAGCATATCCATGCTGTAAAGTGCGTAGGCAACCGAGCTAAACAAAAATGTTTTCTGATCATTTCCTTCGTAAACAGTTCTGTTTGAGCAATAACAACAAGCAAGAAATGCAAATTCGGCAAAAACAGAGGCAAAAGAGATAAAAGAGAAGGGGGAAATTGCAGGCTAGGACTCGCATGTTCGCATGTCAAGGGATTACTCCCCCACCCTCCCCTCGGGATCTTCAACCAGACCAGGCCAAGCGAACGTACATTTTGTATTTATTGTAATAGGATTTTTATTGCACCTTTCTTGTTCCAGTTCATCAAGAATCATTTCTGCCTTCTGAGCTCTAAAAAGGTCAAGAAAATCACCACATTACTAACCAGACTCACAAGAAGCAAAATGTATGCTATTAAATACATTTTGTACAAGCCATACTGTGGCCCCTACAAATGTAGCCTGCGTGGCCACCGGAATAGTTATTTAGCGTGGGCAAAGTTTTGGCAGAGGAAACACGCAAAAACCATTACACCAGCTATGCAGGCCACTAAAAATTAGCAAAGAGCTTTCTCAGTAGCTCAGTTGTTTAGAGCTACTTTGCCTTTATAAGGTTTAAAACGTGTTATTGTATAACATACATGAATCTTCTCAGCTTTACCTTTCGTTAACTTGTAAAATCATTGCTACTGTGTCATTAGTTAGCTGTTCACCTACAAGATATAAGAAAATGGCATAGTAATTTCAAAGTTGAAAAGAATTCACCCGGAAGAGATGAAAACATGAAGGAAAAATCGCAAAAATACAACGTTTCAAACTTAGACGTAAATACCACTTTTTAGGGCTAAAACACGCTACTTGCCATAAAAAACTAAAACTTGTCATCACATCGATTGAATTCCAAAATAATTGTCCAGCTTCGTTATTTAAGACGATATTTAAGATTATATATATTGATTTAAGTTTGCGCTCCCTGCTGAAATTTGTTTAATATCTTCTTCATAACTCTGCAGGAGGATTTTGTGCACGGGTAAAGGTTCTAACTACTGACTGCAGCACAGAATTGACCTAAAACAGTAAACGTTTCGTAACATAGCCACCAATTTCCTGAATTTCTCGCGACTTTCTTGCTGATGTTATTCGACACACACAGCAACAAGTGAATCTAACAGTTAACTATTAATGGAACAACAGACTGAATTGTGCAGTCCTTTCAAAAGTAAATGATTAATAAATGGCTTATATTACTGTTAGATGAAGCAGAAGGGGCTCAATTACAGCAAAAAAACTCCACGATAAAGACACTTCTCTGATTCAACAAGAAGTTTCAACAAGAAGCTTTTGAAGTCATCTTCTAGGACCCCCGTTCTTTTGATTACTTTGTACAAAAATATCATGCAAGGAAAATGCCAGAATGCCGCCAAAAGATGATAATGAGTCCACCCTTGATTTCAACTAATCAAAGGAACACACTGATGATATTCGTCCGCTAAAGTAGACACAAAAATACGATGTAAAATACCTGCTGCCATAGCTGACACCATCTTTTGTCGTTCATGTTCTTGTTGTTGTTGTTGCCACAGAGTGCGGTCATCCAGTTCCGCTTCAGCCTACAAGGCAGGCACATAAAATGTACATACAATGTACGGCTAGTTTTCTCTGTACTTTTCAGAGAAATCTCGTCCTTAGCGGATATCACAAAACAGGAAAAATTACATAAATAGTATATTAAACAATAAGCAAATAATTGTTGAGAAATATCATTAATAAAATTAATTTATCACTATACCGTTCGTATTTTGTCCATTAGATCATTGTGTTGTTTGGATGCCGCAGCAGCTAGCGCTTGTTGTTCTTTCTCCGCTTCTTGCATCTGCCTCTGCAGTTCAATCATCTGTTGTCTTCTCTTTTCCTTGGAGTAAGAATTAGGCATTCGTTTTATACAAGAGTTGGATGATTTGTTTCAGGCCAAGGATGGGACTCCAGTTTATGGGCAAGATAGACATACTATATGTGCCACCCAACTGGGTATGGTTTTTGAGGGTATCATTTTTACCCTTGTTAGCGTTGTAACCCAGGTGTTATCTTTAGAAAGCGTACCGTTATTATATCAGCTAAAATTCAACTGCCTAAATGCGCAGCTACACAAGAAACAAATCATCTGTTAAAACTGAACTTTACCTGATAGAGCATTAGGAAAGCGATTTAGGGAAGATTTGTGTCTTTCTGTTCATTTTTAGTTTTTGTTTTTCCATTAAATTAAGACTCATTTTNTTTTTTTTATTTTAATGTTAATTGTGTTAGTTTTTTTTTTTTTTTTTTTTTTTTTTTTTTTTTTATTTTTTTTTTTTTTAAAAAACTCCCGGTCCATTCGGGGGGGGGGGGGGGAGGGGGGTGCGCACCCCCTGCACCCTCCCCCTAGATCCGCCCCTGTTAAACAGGTTCAGGGTTTAACACAGCAGTACAGTTCTCAATGGTAACAACTGGTATGAGTTGATCTTGAACAAACAAGAACTTTTAGCTATTATTGGAAAGAGGCTATCAGTTCTAAAAGGTCTTCAAGACTCTTGAAAAAAGCAAAACTGAAGAGCCACATTAGAAGAAATCTGACCCAAAGGTAAATGAAACAGTTCCTTAGACAATGGCAACAATATTAAAGATAATTCTGTGGAGAATTAGATGCCATGCTTCTCGTTAAATACCGGTTCTATGGGAACCAACCCATTGCAACAAAATAGGTGAAGATTGCATAACAGAAATGTCCATTTTGTGACATGAGTTTGTGGTTAATAAAAGTAATGTGGTACTGTTAAACACAATATGAAAAACAGAAAATTAAAGCTGAATAAGGAAAAATGAAAGTGAGAGAAACAAAATCAACAATGCAAACCTTTTCTTCTTCATGCTGTGATAAAGTATTCTGAAATGAAAATGTTTTACTTTTGAAATAAAATCAACCATGCGAAGCAGTACTGTGAAGTCTTGAACATGATGGAATAAATCAGGATATATTTGGACCTAAGACAGAGTTCCCTTAGCCAACAGATGTAGATAGCCAGCTGTCATTTATGACTACCCATTACTTTCTGACAAGGTGTGACTTATTTTTTCCAACAAACATTAAATTTAGCACTATACTTACTGTAAAAAAGATGTAATTGAAAAACCCCTTTTCACTTTCTTTCAAGATGTAGCAACGAAATAAGAGGATTTAGCAATAGTCAGAACAAAAATAACCACCCAAAACTCACTAGTTGTCAGGAAGGTTAAGAACAGAATTTACTGCGCTGATTGCAAAATCCGCTAGCCCAAGCTATCGGACACATTACTTTCTTTGCATACTGGTTTACCATTTTAACAAAATAACCAGTCCGACTGGCCAGTTCTGACTTTTGGTAAGCACATGCCCGATTTTACAAAAATGGGATGTTTACAGGACATGGAATGAACAAGTGAGTTGGTTAAGGAAAGGAAGAGACAATACCATCTCACAATACTGTAACCAGTTGCAGAAAGGCTTGAGATTCAGTAACGTTTTAAGTCTAAAGTGATATTATCAAACTTTGCATGAATCCTCTCCCCTCCCCAGTCATCCAAGTTGCAAGGATTCCAAGGCTGTTAATTCTCATTTTATACAATGAAAACTACAAATGGGGAGACTGGAAAAATCTCTCTGGTCGTGGCACATAAGGATACTGGTCAAAAGGCTTATATTACATCCTTATAAAATACAGTGTCCCGGGTGAAAACTTTATTTAAAAAATAACTTACAGCAACAAGTTCATCAACTGGTACAGGGCCCCACATTTTAGTTGGTGCTGATCCATTTCTTACTGGATCTACAGAAAATATGACAATCATTCTGTGAGGGAGACCACCAACTGGATAGTGGTACAAAATCGCTATAAGAGGAACACTTTTTCACGCCAAAAAATTATGGACTTTCCAGGGCCATTGTTTGTGTCAGTTATGAAGACACATGCAGGCCATGGGTATGCGCAGTGCTCCTGTGGCTTAACGTATTCATGCACACAAGAGTAATGGAAGAGAGTCCTGAGAAAAAATAAACAAGCATTTTACATGTTTATTTTGTAGGCATTATATTGTTTTTGCATTTGCACTTTCTGCTTTAAAACTTAGTACATTTCAAAGTGTTAAGATTTAGATAATTTTAAGAAAAAATCACAAACTTAAAAAAAAACACTAAATTAAAAACTTTCAAGGCCTTGAAACTGGGCTCCTGAAATTCAAGGGTTTTCAAATTGCGTGCAAAGCCTTGATTGACTTCTGAACACAAAACAATAAATCCAGAGACAACAATTAATAGACCCTTCTACGCTTTTTTAAAACTTTTGACAAAAAGCAGTAAGAGAATATTCATCGACATTGCTGGTAAGAGGGCCTTAAAATAAGGTAAGTTACCAAGTTTAAAGGTGATACGTCTAAAAAGAGTGCAGTTATTGCTAAAAAAGTCATAAAATTTCACAGCTGTTTGTATGGTTGGGGGAATCAAATTATTATGCCATTATTGTGCCCCCCCTCCCCTCCCCCTCCAAAAAAAATTACAAATTTCTGTAAAATTCCCTGACTTTAGGGAGCTATATCTCTGTTGGTTTTTGAAAAATAACTTTCAAACTTAGTAACTTAACTGATTATAAGATGTTCTTTCCAGATGTGTTGATGGATTTTCGCTACCTGGTCCCAGTCAAAGTTGAAAAAACATGAAAGTGGGGTCTATCAGTCAGAAGAGATTGTGCATTAAGGTGTTTCAATACAGTTTTTCAACGGCGATACCGATATTTTTCAATCGCCTTAAAAGTGATTTTTTCCTTGTCCGATCGCTATAAAATTTTCACCAGTAATTGGTTATGGATTGAAATATGTGAAAATGTAGTTTTAAATAAAATCGATATTACTATGACAACAATAAACAAAAAACTTTGAAATTGATAAAAGCTGAATTTTGTGTGATCTAGACCCGCTACTGAAAATCCAACTCTTGGAACTTAAAGTTTGGTGTTTAGCAAACAATCTCCGTAAGAAGTAAGAAATTCTGTATGTTTGAATTCGACTAAAACGAAAACATATTTCAAACCTTAAACTTTCAATAGCCGTGATAGGTTATTTAATAAAAACGTTATAAATGACTCAAATTATTTTTAAGTAGCATAAGAATGATGCTTAATATCATATTTTGATGCTAGGAAAT
The DNA here is from genome assembly GCA_942486025.1 of Porites evermanni. Lineage (NCBI taxonomy): Eukaryota > Metazoa > Cnidaria > Anthozoa > Scleractinia > Poritidae > Porites > Porites evermanni. Next base: position 105,933 of record CALNXI010001355.1, on the reverse strand, counting down.
TTTGGTGCACTTTCGTTCATGCGATCTTGAAATATAACCCGTTTTCTCACCACCTGTATAAGTGTAACTTCATTCAGAATTTGGACTTTTAGCGCTTTCTTGTATATCTCCAAAACGACTCGAACGAATTTTTTTAAAATCTCTTCACATAATCTTCATAATGTATATAAAAATGTCTGAAACTTTCATTAAGATTGATTCACTGCAGCACCTTGAAATTTCAGGACAAACTTATCCTACGAACCGGACAAAAATCTGCGTTACAACATTCACTGTTTTGACGTTATGCTAATTTTTCCAAAATAATGCGCACTATACATACCTCCATGACTAGTACATTTTAGTTTGAATTTATCGCATCTTTTGAATGTAAAACATTGACAATACTCACACTGAAATGTACTAGTCATGGATATATGTATTGTCCGCATTAATTTGGAAAAATTAGCATAACGTCAAAACAGTGAATATTGTAACGCAGATTTTTGACTGGTTCGTAGGATAGGTTTCTCTTGAAATTTCAAGGTGTTGCAGTGAATCAGTCTTAATGAAAGTTTCAGACATTTTTATATACATTATGAAGATTATGTGAAGAGATTTTAAAAAAATTCGTTCGAGTCGTTTTGGAGATATACAAGAAAGTGCTAAAAGTCCAAATTCTGAATGAAGTTGCACTTATACAGGTGGTGAGAAAACGGGTTAGATTTCAAGATCGCATGAACGAAAGTACACCAAAATTTCCTAGCATCAAAATATGATATTAAGCATCATTCTTACGCTACTTAAGAATAATTTGAATCATTTATAAAGTTTTCATTAAATAATCTATCACCGCTATTGAAAATTTAAGGTTTGAAATATATTTTCGTTTTAGTCGAATTCAAACATACAGAATTTTTTACTTCTTACGGAGATTGTTTGCTAAACACCAAACTTTAAGTTCCTAGTGTTGGATTTTCAGTAGCGGGTCTAGATCACACAAAATTCGGCTTTTATCAATTTCAAAGTTTTTTGTTTATTGTTGTCATAGTAATATCGATTTTACTTAAAACTACATTTTCACAAATTTCAATCCATAGCCAATTACTGGTAAAAATTTTATAGCGATCGGACAAGGAAAAAACCACTTTCAAGGCGATTGAAAAATATCGGTATGGCCTCTGAAAAACTGTATCGAAACACCTTAAACACAGAACAACAGTGGTGATGAAATGGAAAACTACATACCTAACACAGGTAACAAGTGTTTGGATGGAGGAACATATTCAATTCCAGCCACTTTTAGAGAGAAAAATACAAGTCAGCAAAGTCAGTGATTAGTCATGTCAGTAACCAAAGAAAAGTAAAAAGTAAATAAAATCATCTGTGGCAAACACCAAAGAGAACAGTATTCCATTTTAGAACAGGGATGGACTTATCAAGCTCAGCTGCAATAAAGTAATTCAACATTATTTACCTTTACAGAGGTATTTCATGATTGATGCAGTTCCTTCCGATGATATATCTAAAAGAAAATGGTGAATAAAACAATAAATAATGTTAAAGTGGTCCTTGTGATCCATAATATGTTTCAGTGAAGCATTTAATTCAGTATCCTCTCGTTACCAGTTACCTTTAGGGGGAAAACTGATCTTGTCTGTATCAAGGATAATTGTCTGCAAATAAATACAAGCAAATATTATTGTCAAGTAGAGATAATATGATATGTTTGATTGCTTAAGATGTCCATCAAAGTTACATGCACAGTGTAAGGAAACCAGTTTAAGTTGTACAATCCAAATGTATGTAAGCAAGTCACTTGAAAGGGTAGAGCATGCCTTACCATGAAAAATTAAAAAAATGGAATTATAAAAGAAAAACAAAACGTGTAACTGCAGCACTTACTACTTTTTAAATAACTCTTATAGGGTTCTCCAAGATGGAGTTATACTGCATGCTCTTAGGAGTTCATATTAACATCCAACTGGTGGTAGAAAACATAGAAGTGCCAAATCTTTAAAGCTCACTGAGATGTAGAAGAAATGAGCAATAAAAAAGCTAACGTGCACAACAGGATTCATATGTAGTGTACATTTAAGCCCTGTTAAATCAGAGAAACCCAAAGATAAATCTAGAAAAGATAAAGAAAGGTTAGTTTGGAAAAGATACTGGTATGTTAGAAAAACGTTTGTGTTTCTTCTCTATATCACAGTAACCTTCTGATGTGAAGTTGTTAGACAGTCCACTGTCTTACCTCTAATGTTCTCACATGTGCCAAGGTGGGAGGGACTCCTGGAAGGTTACTGTTCTCAGAAATATTGAGGGTCCTCAGACTTTTCAAATTTCCAATTTCAGCTGGTAAAGAGCGAAGTTCATTCCCTGTACACAACAATCATAAAATACTGATTTGGTTGCTCTCACAAACTCACTCTAACAGCTCTTATAACAATTAATGGGAAACACTACCATAAATTTAACTCAGCACCAGAAATTTACACCACCAAAATTAATAAATTGTGGTTCCACTATGAAGAATATAATTATGTAACATTGAAAATTTCATTGTACATGTATAAGGAGTAAACCATTATTTTCAAGACATAAATTTCCAGCAAATAAAGGGAAAATGACTCCCTCACCCAGTGGGAAAAATAATTTGTACCAGCAAGGGGACTTTTAGCTTAGCTTGCATAGCTGGCAGGATTGTCAAAGTGCCATTGAGGCATAGGAGTTGCGAAGCCACAGAGAATGGGGACAAGAATCATGCCTTGAAATTTTCTGATGCCTTTGGTGCTCATTCTTGATGAGGTGGCAGCTTCACAGTCAAAACTCTAATGCGTGCAAATAAACAATTCCACCAGCTACGCAGGGTATCTTTAGCTGTAAAAGAGTGAATCCAGTTACTAGAGTCTATCACTTACAGTGTGAGTGGGAACCTAAGGGACCAGTCATAATTTAAGTTGGAGGTGGGGGGGGGCTGGAGGAGAAATTGTTTTTTATCCCAAATTATTTCCAGACCCCTACTAATAGCACCCATGTTTTTTAGGTACCCCCCCCCTCCAATCATGTTAAAAGATTTAAGGGCCCCCCTTTCTTACATAATACCCAAATGGTAATAACAAATAACATTTTCTTTACTTTACCGTTCTTACTCACTGTCACTTCTGAATGTGTCAACTAACAACAGAGAAGCACTTCACACTAAATTGAGAAAGAGATTTCACCTAGAGCCTCTCAAACAGCTTATAGAGCAAGGATATATCAGTGATTGTGTTATAATTGAGATAAGACAAGCCATTGAAAGGTTAGAGACCGACAGGACCGCTTCAAGGAAGAAAGAAGATAATCAGCCAAAGCTTACTGCTTTTTATATGACCAGTACATGCTCTAATAGCAAAAAACTTGACAGTGAGTCCACATCAACCTCATCTACAAATAATGATTCAGATAGTGAGATTGCATAACATGACTTAATGCATGTAATCATTAATTTGTTAAAATGCCGATGAAATTGTTTCAGTGTTACACAATAATGGATGTTGCGTTGATGCACCTACTATTTGAGCATTAAATCTTTTTGTCAAAATGCTGATTAAATTGTTTTAGTATTATACAATATAGGACTTTGTGTAAAACTGAATCAAAATCAGGTCCTTTAATACTCAAGCATCATGCTGCTTAGCAGGGATGCTACTTAAAAGAAACTTGAAAACCCCCCCAAGGTCATCTTTTGGCATTTTAAGGCCCCCCATATTCCATCCAAAAAAAAAAGAAGGCCCCCCAATTTCTCCTCCCCCCCCCCCCCCTCCTCCAACTTAAATTATGACTGGTCCCTAACACGATTTAGAGCATATAATATGTAACTAAGTGTGCTTTCCATTTGTCAGAACTGGCCGTCCAGATCATTGCCCAACCAGTCAGTTTGAAATTGAAATAGGCTTTTTCCAAGAGTTTTTGCTAAAAAATGTTCTCCTTTGTGAATACTGTTTAGAATTTGATTGATCTGGCTGAACAGTTTTGATTAAAACAGAAATTACCATTGCGACGGGAATGGTCTAGCCAGTCAACTCTGACAAATGGAAATTGCCCTAAGTAAAACCCAGATTTTCAAGGCAGTGGTCAGTGTAAGACAAAAGGGAGATGGGATGGAGAACAATGAACACAGGATACTACACATACCTTGAAGGTTTAAGCTTTGAAGGGCTGCTAAATTTCCAATGGACGCAGGTANCCAATATCCCACAAAAAAAAATAATGCTAGTCCCCCTATTTTGCCGCCCCCCCCCCCCCCCCCTCCCCCTCCTCCAACTTAAATTATGACTGGTCCCTAACACGATTTAGAGCATATAATATGTAACTAAGTGTGCTTTCCATTTGTCAGAACTGGCCGTCCAGATCATTGCCCAACCAGTCAGTTTGAAATTGAAATAGGCTTTTTCCAAGAGTTTTTGCTAAAAAATGTTCTCCTTTGTGAATACTATTTAGAATTTGATTGATCTGGCTGAACAGTTTTGATTAAAACAGAAATTACCATTGCGACGGGAATGGTCTAGCCAGTCAACTCTGACAAATGGAAATTGCCCTAAGTAAAACCCAGATTTTCAAGGCAGTGGTCAGTGTAAGACAAAAGGGAGATGGGATGGAGAACAATGAACACAGGATACTACACATACCTTGAAGGTTTAAGCTTTGAAGGGCTGCTAAATTTCCAATGGACGCAGGTAGAGCTCGGAGCTTGTTGTTTTGAACATTTAAAACCTGAAAGATTTAAGAAAATACAAGCATGTGTCAAGATGTCAAATCAAAATAATATTTGCATGGTCATTTATAACGAGTACTTGGTGCAAATACAATGTAAGTTACCATAACAACTGATATGTTTTTCTTTTACAGTTAATGTAGAATTGGAGCTAACAGTGCTTTGAATTAACTTAGTCCTGTAATCCAATGGTTCAATAAAACAGCTGAAATTTTTTGATGCAACCACTGGCTTCCAACATCTGATGTTGTATTACTTTTCAGGCTTGGTTTGTTCTTATGATTGGTTATAATGCTATGAGGGAAAATTTGCTTCCACCAATCAGAAGTAAATACCCAGACCTGGTTAGTGACAAATCATCAGTATGGATATTTCTGTGCTCTTTCCTCAACCTCATTTCATGGGAAAACCAGTGGTGACAGCGCTAAGTGACTGCTGTTTCTTCAGGCTAAATGAAAAGGTATACGTATACCATACAATTTAAGAATGTTCCAATGGTTTATATCTTCTTGTGAGCAACCTGTACCTAACATTACAATCAAAATTTATATAAACTAACAGTTTATTTACCTGCAGTGATTTCAGTTGATCAATATCAGCTGGAAGAGTAGTGAGAAAATTGTCATGAAGATCTAAAACCTACAAAAAAACAAAAAAAAATAGGAAAACCAACCTCTCTTATAATACTTTGATCAAAAAAATCTGAGACAGCTGTCAACCTCTGCTCCCTTAAGAGAAAACACAAAAAAGTGAGACATGGAAATGGTCATGAAAATCTAAACCCTGCAGCACAGGCTGACACAATATACATGTAGAATGCACCCTCTTTATGAGCTTAAAATGTGACTGTAATGAATAAACCTACATTGCACCTGTATGCACAACCCAAACACCCATCAAAAAAAGAAAAAAGTAATATTTTAATTCAAATCTTATGTTAACTAATGTTGGTAACAGTATCCTTTCATTCCACCTGTTAAGAATTAAAATTTTGCAAAATTTTTTCACCCAGTCCAAACTGTAACTCCCTTATAAATAAGCTGAGTTATCCAGCATACATTTTGAGATAAAATTCTCACCAGAGGAATAAATTCTGTGAGATGATTGGACAAAAGGCCTATAGTTAATACTGTTTGATTTTCATTTTATCATTTATCATTACACTACTTTGGAAAATAATTGAAGAATATTAGATATTAGCTGAGCAGTTCAGTGGAAATAATGAAAAAATTTTTACTTTCATATTCTTAGCTTTCAAGAAACTGAGCATAATTTAATTCCTCACCCGTAAACTTGAAAGATCCTTTAGATCTCCTCCACCCTTAAGATTTGTTAAAGCATTATCATACAATAGAAGAGCCTAAAACAAAATATGCCAAGTAAAATTTCATGATACATAAACCAAAAAATTAACAATCAGTGACTTTGATGTACCATCAACAGTATTATAGCATAAATGTTTACCTAGTGGATGCAAGCACAAGTAAGTCAAACATAATTCAAGTTAAATATGACAAGGTTAAGATTCCAGCTCCCAGGAAGAACCTTTTTGGTTATTTAAAAGACATGATGTGATTGAGGAGCTGGACTCAGTACTTCTGAGAAATGATCAGCTAGCTGTCAGAGCAGGACCTGATGCCACTCTGTACAGACACTGTTTTTTTTATTATTTATGAAAGACTTAGTGTGGCCAAAAAGCACAGCCAAAACCTTGTTGGTGGTGGTAGGGGTACTCCCTATAATGTGGCCTGCTTACCACAAACTTCAGGTTAAATCTTTTCTTTTTAAAACTGGTTCAAGCAGTCACACTGTGAGTTAATCACTAAACTGTTAAAACTCTACATTATCAAAGGGTGACCACAATTTAAGAACACAAACCAAAACATTTTACCTCTTTTTGAAGTACTCTGCATAAGGAGTAAACCCCTTTGGGTACCTAAAAGAATAAAGATAAAGTAGTCTCATTACTTTTACTATCATTAAGGGCTTAAAATAACGGCTGGTACCAAACAATATCTGGCCAAGATGACCACTTGTCCAGACAAATTTATATGGTTTGCAGGCCATGGTTGTTCAAACATTGGATAGCGCTATCCCCGGATAAATCACTATCCAACAGGCCCCAGTGGTTTAAAAGCTGGATAGCGCTATCCACCGGATAAATCTCTATTCAAATTAATCTCTAGACAATCCCCTGCAATAAACACTCCTTGTCTAATAGATGCCCCCCATAGACAACAATTTCAAAATACTAGGAAAAAGCAAAACGGAGCAAAATCAATCCATTTATTCAGTTTATTTCCTGATTAATAAGGGTTTGTGCATTGTATCTTGTTCAAGGCTAAGTTCAAAGTAAGGATAGACTAAGGATGACAACAAACTACGACTTAAAAGAACAATATGGGTCGCTAGATGGCCAAGACATATCAATAGATGGACTGGATAATCTGCTATTTTTAAATTCTCTTAATATTTTCAACAAAAGCATATTAGTTTTGCAGAGCTTGTTACAGTTGTGAGAATAAACACCTCTCTCTTTAAAATGCCTCCCATCTACTACACAATCCTTCTTGCACCTTTAAAATTAAAAATTATAATAAATGCCCCAGGAGTCTATTAGATCATTTTAAGTACTGTTCTTTAGACTAAACTTTTAAATTTATCAGCCAACATTCTTCCTGTACTTTTGTAATAAGGTCCTTAGTGCTGAATCTCCCTTGACTGAAGTTTTAACATGAGAAATTATATCATTAGCAATGCAGTAGGCAAAGTCACCTCTGTTGCTCCACATTTGGATACGTCAAAGGCTGGATCTGGAGAATCTCTTGCCTATAACAAAAATAATATTAAAATAATTAATTTATCAATGCAAACTCATCATAATAGATATAACAATACAGCTAGAGAAAGCTCTATTAAGCAGACCCCCAATTAAGCGGACACTCTTAAGTGGACACTAAGCCGGGTCCTGAAATTAATGTCTCATATTTCCCTTTATAACAGACCTCTATTCAGCGGACACCTCTATTAAGCCAACGTGGACACTTAAATAAATTGTATTTGGCTAATTTGTATTGTTAAAAAACCTCTATTAAGCAGACACCGGACTGAATTGGCAATAGTAATATTGGATTCTATCGTTCAAATACGTACCGTAGTCAATTAATAAAGATAAGTCAATACATTTAGCCATCAATAAACCATAGATCAGACCGATATCCAGCCGTATTATTGTAATCTGTGATCAAAGTTCACCTTAAAGTCTTGCACAAAGTACAGTACAGCTTCCCTAACAACATGGAACGTTATCACAGTACGGAGTAACCGTTGAATGTTAATCATTAACAAACATTGCACAATTTTTACAAACCTCTATTAAGCAGACACCCTCTGTTAAACAGACACTTGGGAAGGTCCCGAAAGTGTCCACATAATAGAGGTTTCACTGTAATAACAATAATTTTATAAGAATAACAGCCTAGGAATTAAGAGCACTAACCCTTAGGCTGCAAAAAAGATTCTAGATTTTACCTATAGGTCTACAGTTCCAAAAACATTTTTCCAAGGAGAAATGGAGCCATAAGTAAAGTACAATATGTTACAGGTCAAAATTAAATTCAGGTTAAAATTATAATTTAACCAAGGTTGATTCTATACTTTTTTTGTCTCCTAGCCCTAATTATTCATGAATTAGGACTAGGAGACAAAGGAAATTGAGAAACAACCTAGAGTAAATTAATTTTAACCAGTAACAAAATCACAAAATAGCATTTTGCGGTGTATATGTTGTTTGACTGAGAACTTTGTTATATGACTTTTGCTAGCTCCAACGACTGACAGTTACGTTATGCAATTTTTTCCATACCATAAAAAGTGCGAGAGAGTCTGGATAGCATTTCTAATTCAGTTCTCTTTTGATGGACTTTGATGTGCACCTGCACTCCCTTTTATGTATACTACTATCCTTTTAATGCTAAATATGCAAACTTAATGCACACAAATGATGGTAGAGCTTGGTAAAGGACTGGCAAAACTACACCAAAATACATTGATGGTACAATGCAGTGCTCAAAGCATCCTTTTTATAGAAGTAATGTGGGCAGATTTGAATCTTGGTGCTAACAAAAAATGCCGTTAAATATTGTTGGTCTGTGTCCACAAATGTGTACCATAAAAGCAAAATACTGATACAGAGTACGGGTCAACAGGAAAAAAAACTAAAATTTGAAAAAAGTTGCTTAAAAATGCTGACTGAGCAGCAGCAAACTAGTTGGCAATTTTAAAGAACGAGCCCCAAGTTGACGTCTGAATAAGCAGGAAAAAAATTCTCATTGATCAGAGAAGGTTCACCAACCAGCCTGCCCATTCATCAGAAAATGATGAATGCCACGAGAACCTGAGATTGACCAACACTGATAACTTCCTTGTAGTCTAAATACCTTGACAAAGGGAACATCACTGAATATTACAAGGAAGAAAAATGTAGATGACGCTGATCTTAAAAGGACAATTAAAACTAAAACAAAAAAATAAACAATCCACTTCCAAACCTTTATATTCAAGATATATTGAGGGCATAGATTGTCTTCACTGTCTCAATTTTGGGGTCAACTGGAATGATTGAGATGATCCAAAACAATTTTATTATTACATGCGTACAGAAAACACCTGTATGTATAGTCTCCTCCATTCTATCCAGGCAATCAGGAATGTCCTAATCATCTTAAATTATATCAGATGTTTTCATGTAATATATCAAACATGAGATGCAGTGTTTCATCACCAGATGAAACACCGAGAAGAGAGTTGAAAATACGACGCGCAGCGGAGTATTTTTGACGAACTTCGAGGTGTTTCATCTGGTGATGAAACACTGTGTCGAATGTTTGATATTTCTTCTCAAACAAAATCATTTTTGAAGGAGAAATTAAGGATGCAAATACTAAGCAGTGTTTCATTCGATTTCCAAACACTCATTAAACATTAATTTCCTTTGTATTTTCTTAATGAATTATTAATGAGTTTGAGAAATGATCATCTTTATTGCCTGAACACATTAAGGTGGCTGAACACAGTTTTGGCAGTTTGTGAGTATATGTCATTTGTCAAATCATGGCAAGAGAATGGTTACAGCTCACAAGCTGAAACTTGGCAAATGAAAAATATACTGATGAAAGATTTTGATCGACAGGTAAAATGTGACGTTTTCATTGTTTCCATGGCAACGTGAACGATTGAATACAACCTTAAAATTTCACTTTTACTCAATTTACATAAAATTCGCTCATTAGATTTTCCTATAAACTTGCGCACAGCTTACTATAATTAATCATTACCATTTGAAACTTATTTGACCAAATTTTAACAGACGGGTTTTCAGATAATCAATAATATGATTCTATTGTAATTATTAAATGTATCACAAAATTTGTCTGTTCAACTTTCATTTTAAAGTTCTCATTATTTAGAATACGATAAAAGTCAAAATTCTGCCAAATATCACAAAATTTTGATGAGTGGATTTTGAGAAATCGTCTTCTGTGTACCATTGCTTTTTTCGCCGCCATGTTTGTTTGTCTAATTTAAAACACTTGCCGTCACGCGAGTTACCGCTGACTGCCCGCAAAACTGTGTTCAGCCACCTTAAGATGTCTAAGATGGCTCAGGGCGATCAAGAGGATCTAGTTTAGTTACATGGAAACCAGATTGAAGGAGATACAGTTCAAAAAATTGGTTGCAGCTGCTGTTTAGCAACTCAGTGTTTAACTGACCATGAGCCGTGATTATGTTGTGTTCAGTGGAATTCACCAAGTTGAAGTTAACAGGAAAAAAAGAACATACAGGCTATATAAAATGTTGTTCAATAATTGCAAGTTCTACCTTGTTGAACAAAGGAAAACAATAAATTAAACTTAGTTTGACATTTGTTGACCAATAATGCAAAGTTAGAATGATTAACAGGCAATGTCTTTTAAGCATTTGAAACAGGGCGATTGAAACAGTTAAAAACTGTCTGACAATGAAGTGAAGTAAGCGATGCATACTTTCTAACGACATTCTTTGATTTTGTGGGGGGTAGCTGTACATGTCATGGGCTTTAATCTTTACTCTTGCGTAAAAAGTGTTTCACTCTTAACTTACTTTACCTGTTTAGCTACAGAAGCTGAAATGGTAACCTACCTAATTTTAACAAATTGTAAGTCATACGTCAAATTCAAAGGTACCTCTGAATCTCGATTATTACGATAACCGAAAGAAAAAATATCAGTAAAGATTCGATAGTAAACACTCTGTATTATCACGTATTTACAAACGTAACCTATAATTTAGCTGCTTAGTCTATTTACTTTTGAAATATCACAAGCCTTCTGCAAATTTCTTAAGTTTAAGTGTCAGAGTAGGGTTCTGTGAGCTTCATCAAAGCAAAAAATGTTTTACAGTAATGATCAAAACAAGCTGACAGGCAAACATGAACACCTGAAGAGGAAATTATGGAGCCGAGGTAATAATGCTGAATAATGACTTTGTAGTACCTGACTTCGCGATAAAAACGTTGATCTTAAAAATGAATGTACTGCTTACCACGACAAGACATCGTTCTACACGTTTCTTTGCTTCATCTTTGCCAACTTTCCTTTGCTTAAATAACGGCATCGCACTGCGCTGAGATGAAGATGGAATTGAGCCCATCTATTTTCAGATATATTTAGGCGCGAGAGACTGGTACGGAATTTTGGCTTGGAACCGAGGCTTAGTAACCTGAGATCAGGCCCAATTTTAGCTTAGCGTCGCGCTCAAAACTGCGAAAAAACAGTTGTGAAAATTTAGGGAAATTAAGAAAGAATGGAAGAAATATTCTTATCTACAGAGCAAAAACAAACAAAAAACTGTTTTATTTGAATTTAATTGCATGGGAAGCTATGAGATTAAATTTGTCTGATTTTAAACAAAAATTCGACGTTTGCTCGACTTTATATTTTTCATGCAGTTTACGCAACAGGACAGCAGGAAGAAGAGGACGGCAAATCGCTTGTACGTGACGAACGTGAAAATGCTATTACTTGCGTGTTTTGTCGTGATCTTCAATAACATCAATGTTTTTTGGTCTTTTACAAAAAGATCTGTTTAAAAGAAAGTGAAGTTTGACGAAAAGTTTTTTCAAGCAAAATTTTTGTCACGCTTGTCACACAAGGTTTTCCGTCTTCTTTCCTCTCAATTCAAACAAGGCCTACGATAGGGTGATGCTCGATTTACCGAGTTAATATATGGTCTATATGCACTATGTTGCAGTTAATTATATTATTGTGTTACTTGCTTTTCACTTTCCATACAGTAAAACGCCGTGAAGAAGAACCTAGACGCGAATTCGACTACAACCCCGAAATGATCCCCAATCCAGGTATGGGGATCATTTCGGAGGCTGTACAGATTTTTCCTAGGAGGCGGTCAACCACTAAGGAATGACGTAACTGACTGGTGACGTAAACAAATTAGTCCAGTTGTATTAGAAAGCTGCAGGTCATCTCGGGGGTTGGGGGGGGGGGGGGGCCCCCACCCCCCCCCCCCCCCCCTAGACCCCCCCTGCTGCCAATGGCCTTACTTCCAAAATATCCATCCAGGAATTCTTTATTTTTTTTTCAAAGGGCAAAATGCCTTCTATTTCCACCCCCTCCCAAAAAAAAAAAAAAAAATAATTTAAAAAAAAAAAAAAAAAAAAAAAGAAAAAAAAAAAGAATA